>JACXGK010004159.1:22909-40157 GCA_016801125.1 Novumbra hubbsi | reverse complement strand
GCAGATCTGGACTTTCCTGATGTAATATTATTACCTCAAGTTACACGTGTTCTAGTCTTTTGCATACCTTGTTCATAACTCCTCGAATAGAAATCATTGTACACCTTTGATAGTTTAAAAGCATAAAAATCATATGCTGATCAAAACAGATGAAGTAAAGATGAAGGACCTACCTCCGCTTTGGTTAAAACGCTGCTTTGCAATATCGATGTCGGCTTTGAAAGTCTGCTGGGCACCCATGTAAATTCCCGTGTTCCTCTCCCAGTACTGTGGGTCTGATGCCTGGTTCATCCAGTCCTGTTTGGGCACTGCTCTTTGACTGATACTGTCATAGTAATCAATCTGAACTCCATCCACCATCCCCACAGTCACAAACTCTGGGAAGTTTGGAACTTCAGAGGATCCAGTGTAGAAATACTTCAGGGAGTGAGTCACTACAAGAAGAAGTAAAAGTAAAAGTTAACATAGAATTCTCACGTAACGTTGAATGCTCATGTATTGTTGAATTCTAAGGTATATTTTGATCTATATGGCAATTTAAGCATCGTATGCAGATTGAAAAGTTATCAACGTTAAAAATACATTTTAGATCTCCAATATAAGAAGGAGATCTGGGAAAAGACCATCTTTACTGCAGATAATCTCTGAACACTGCAGAAGGACCTGAAATAAGATCATTTTATTAAGATTGTTTACTTTAAATCCTAGATTAGAGGGCTGCTGAACGCAAAATGTCCTGTTTTTAAACTTGTTATTATTCATACTTACACCTTTAAAGCATTTTATATGAATACTGTAAAGCTAAATGGAAAACAAAATAAAAATGTCAAAGTTACCTTGCTTGTTAATAAAGGGATAAATAATTATCAGAGAAACAATTTCGTAGAAAGTACTTTGAAAATAACCAAATGGAATGTGACAGTAAGAGTACTAGATAAGACGCCATTAACTCCTTTACATTCAACAATATACTGTACAAAGGGCTTCTGTATTCCTCTGCTGATAAAACTTGCCAAGTGGTTTATACGATTTGATTCACACTCCAAAGGTACTACCGAAAAGTACAGATATTTCTACTTTAGGTATACATATACAATGCCTAAAGAAAGTATTCAACCCCTTGGATGTTTTCCCCTTTTGTTGCTTTTGTACATGAAGTCATGGTCAATATAATTTGTCTTTGTTGACAAGAATTTGAAAAAAAGCGAAAACAGATCCTCCAGTTTAGCCAAATATTATTTGTCTATTGAACACTTTGAAATCTGAATATTTAATGTGTGATCCTTGTAACCAATAATTGCAAGACACGTTATCACACAAACGTACAAAGATGTACAAGGATGTAGGGTTTTGTATAAACTTACGAAAAAAACTAAACTACATTTACCTCCATTTCCTGTTTGTTAGCTTGGGAGTCTGTTTTGTCGGCTTTTGTGTTTGTCAACAAATTGTATCCCCAGGAAGCCAACACAATATTTAATTATTGATTCATTTAACCATTCAGTATCTTTAAAATTCACCTAATGCTGTATTCATATTTTCCATGTGACAGAATTCCATCCCGTTTTGTTCTGTTGACGAAACGTGATGCAGCAAAAGTGTTACATTTGCCTTAATGAACACATCCCCGGCTGTACAGTGAATTTGTGGCATTATACTGCCCCCTTGTGGATGTTACTGAAAACGTTTGTGTACATCTTCTACTTAATCTCATACACATTGGAAATTAAACTGAACGTAACTAAACTGAAATTACAGTACACATTCATGAGCCAAGATTAAATCAATTATATTGCAAACTTATATTGCAAACATGATTTTTGTAATTTCGTAAAAAAAATTTAAGACTAAATTTAAGACACTGATCAGTTAGAAGTGTCCACTGTCAACTGTCCACTGTCAAATAAGGTCACTGATTTCAAGGCAGAACAAGGAAAACTGGAGCTTTTGGTTAACATGCGTAATAAAAATCGTTGCAATGTGACTCATGTTTATGCTTCTTTTCCAAAGACAGTGATACTGCCCGCCCGACCTCAGTAACTGTAACTAAAGACATGATAGATACAAGTTCTATAACATGGTCTAAAATCTGTTATGATTTTTTTTATGTATACCTGGTAAATATATTTCAAAAGTTTTTAAATCATGTTATAATTACTGTTCGAGCTAACCAGACATTCCGTCATACAAATCCTCCCTCAGATTCTGAGGCAAAATAGGCTAGTAGTCGTAATATGCCATCAATTTAGGTATACCGACATCAACGGACCAAAAATAATTTAAAACATAAAACAAATGAGTACTGACCAGCAGATACTGTAGGAAGAAGTCCTATTCCCAGGATTAGAGTGAAAAAACCCTTCATGTTGATGTTTGACAATTAGCCTAACCTTCTACTTCTGAGCCTAGAGCCACAAATGAAATGACAAGTTTGCTTGGATCGAGTCATAGCGAGTTTGGATGTCTTTTTTGAGCCAATGAGAATTCATCTAGCATCAATCGTCAGTAAAATCCGGGTGGAAACAAACGTAAGAGGTTGACTGAATGAAACTGAAAGTGTTTGTGTTCCACACCTACCATTATTCGTCTGCGTTTACGCGGTCCATTTTTTATATATACATTTTTTACAATAATTAGTACTTCGACAAATTACAACAGCCCTTATCGCGTATTACATCAGATCATTTTCAGGGCTGGTTGGTCAGTACACCAAATTTGGCACCAAAAAAATCTATATTCATATTTGGATGCCCAAAACGATCCTCTTATTGTGCTGTGGGTCTGTTATGTTCACCACTAACTTAGATGGTGCGTGCAAAATTCTATAGCTTTTTTCATGAGAGAAAATAATCAATAGATGTCTCCAGAGGCACAAATTGGTAAACATGTTACATTTTAACCAACTAGTGTTTCTCACAAAGAGTTTCATTTCAGGGTGTTGTTTATGGCTGTCCTGTTGCTGATGAATCTCGGTGCCAATATGTTTATGAACCGAAACAGACCATCTGCCCTAAAACAAGTTTGTATGTTTCCCTCCAATACACAACCACCACCAACAGACTGTACTATTGACACACGTCAGGATGGATCCATAGATTCATGTGGTTTATTCCAAATACATACATGACTATCTGCAGTTTGCATCAGAATATGAGATTTGTTATTCCAGAAAACGTCTTTCCAATCTTCAATCATCCAGGTTATCATGTGGCCACTTGTAGTGTCATCCTCCTGTTCTTACCTGACCGAAGTGGAACCCAGTATTATCTGCTGCTGTTGTAGTTCATCTGCTTTTGACTTGTTCAGAGATGAACTTCTGCATACTACTGTTGTAAAGAGTTGATATTGGTGGGTACACTTACTGTATACATCATCTATCTTCCCTGTTCTAATTTATGGTTGAAAAACAATTGAAATTGAAGTTGATCTTTTTTTATGACATTCATATAATCATGGCCATCTAATCATCCCCAAGTTCCAGTGGGCGAATACATTTATTCTGCTGTAGACTGTTCTTATACTGTTGTTGAGTGACATCAAAAGCATGGAGAGAAGATTACTGTGATGTTTAAAAGGAGCAATGTGATTAACAATGAGTGCCTGGCTATAACATTCACAGTATTATGTTTGGAAGGACAAATACCTATCTAAAGTCTATGGAGGTTTATGTAACATGTGCTACCGGACATTATCTATTCGCATTAATACCCCTTAACTTCAATACCTTAAAGCCTAAAACTAAAAGAAACCCCAATTCTAACCCCAATAATCAGTTTTACCTAAAACCAGAAATTGACTTTTAACCCTCCTGTTGTGTTTTGGTAAAATTTGACCGATTTACAAGTTTTGTCCCTGAACAAATTTTGTTAATTTAATCAGATTGTCATAAGGTTCCGTTACTGTGTCCAGACAGGACATCTGAACACACAAAATTCAACGTTTTTCAAGATTTCTGATCCCCACAACAGTAGACAGACAGACGTATGGGGGGAACAGAAAGAGGGGGAAGATTTATATGCAGAAAAAAGATTGTTATAAATGATGAGCATGAGGGTTCATGTCACATCACATGTTTTTCACACACACGTTGTAGGCTGTCCTCAGATGACCCAAGTCAGTGGTATTCAACCGGAATTGACCTTAGTTCCCTCCACAAAGAAATGCATTATTGGCTGTTCTGATGGGTGTCTGAAAGTAGTGTTGGAGCACCATCTAGTGTTAAATGTGCATTCTGCAATGTGTGCAGACTGTCAAATTTCTCTCGGTAGCTTATTGGAAAGACTTATGTTGAATAAACATAAGCTCTCTGAGTTTTCACACAACTTACTTCATCTATTTTGCCATTGAAATTGTATAACTTGTAAAAATAAAGGACATATTAATGTGCATTTATATGCATGCAGTTGTTTATATTCGTAGATATTGTTTCATATTATTTTTTTTTTTTACTGTATTATTATTTACAGCTCTTAGCTCATTTACAGTATCCTCAATCTTACCTATTCATCTCTAGTTTTAAACAAACACAACTCCTATCCTTTTTTCCAGTCTATGGGACAAGCTGTCTAGTTCTGGAGTGCTGGTTTGTCCAGGAGAGACCTGGTCGAGGTGGAGGCTTCCCAGCTGCTATGAGCCAGGACAAGTCACTACTGTACAATACAGACCCACACAGGACGAGGTCTTTTGGAATTATGAAAATGTAAATGACTTGCCAGAGGTGGTTGAAGTCCTGCAATTGAATACAACAATTTGATCAGAAATGCCTGGTTACCTGGTTAAAGGAGCCAATTTTGTCACAAAATATAGCAATGCTATATTTTCTCTAAAATCATGTGTTTGTTAAAACATTAGAATTATTATTTGTTTGTTTTGCTGATAAATTCATTTGATTTTATTGAAAGTATACTTCCAATTGACTACACTGCGTCCTCTTACCTTATGCAGTTTCTCTCTTCCCCCAGCAGAGGGCTCAGTCCAGAAGCTCCAGTGTGAGATCAACCCTTTAATGCCCCAGATCTCTACTGTCCAATGGACAATCTCCCTCACAGGCTCCGCCCACAGCCCCATCTACCAACAAGCTGACTGGTACTCTGCCACCCTGCAGGGCCTTGATGAACAGCTGGCCCTATCCAGTGTCATGCGTGCTCCTATGGCAACTAAGGAACCAACTTGAAAAGAGCCAATAGATTTAAAATGGAATGCCATTCTTCTTGTGCAGTACTAAATATTTTACTTTTACAATAGATAAAATCACCTTCCAACCAAATGACATACAGTTATCAACACCACAGTTAGAATGACTAATGATTGTAATTAAGATTATTGCACCATGAACACAAGAGACATCACAGGTAAAGTAATGTTAATTTGTAATCTTTCTCGGTTGTCCATTGTATCTACTTCCCCCATCATCTTGTATCTCTCCTTTTCTGTACCTGCTCTCCTCTTGATCCCCAAAAGACATTCATCCTCACCTTGTGTTCTTTCCTGTACCTCCTGTGTTGTACCATTTGCACTGTCATGGAACAACTTTTAAATGACTCAGATATACTTTGTACATTAAGGTGTATTTGTGTTATTCATTTATCAATATCTATTTAAGATTCCGCGACAGGTTCTGGGCTGGTTTCTGGGTAGAGACTTCCTCCCCCCTATGACTCTGATTATAAATATAAAGAGACAGAATGAATATGCTAGAAGATAAGGATTCTATGAACTGTTATACACACAAAGCAGTGGTTGCACATTATTTTGCACACAAACCGCAAGAACGTAAATTAACCAGACAATAGTAAACTTTACCAAAAATATGAAGTAAATCTGCAGGACATTTAATTCACTTCACATGATTCACATGAGTTTATCAGACATTGTGATTTCATGCTCCCTACCTTCCATCAATAAAGAAAAGGAGTAAGGCTAACACTGGCTAAAACTGGATGCAACTGCCATAAACAGTTACCTAGAGAATCGGTTTAGTTATTGGAAATGGATCTGCGCCCCCTAGTGGCTGTTTTAGTCAGTCTCCCCCTGATGTGGGGTCAAGATCTTATTTTCAATTAGAAATTTCAATTTCTCCCTTTGTCTGTCTGTGTTAATGAAATAAAAACACGGCATTCTCGGGTAAATCAGTAATGGAGCCAACAATGCTGGAATATTAGAAATGTAAAATTTTTACTGTTGTGAAAAGTTGTGGAAATGGTAACACTGAAATATACAATGTTTCTGACTGACGATTACTTGACATGGGTCTGGTCAAACAAAACATGCTATTGACTTAAACACTGACTTATTAAAATACTCCAACTGTCTGAGGGATTCCCAGGAGGCACGGTGGTCTATTGTGGTCGTAGTACTGTGCAGTACATGTACAGTACAACTAGTATTGTGTTGTACTAGCTGACTCTATACCAGGCTGAGTCCTGGCTGGGGGATCCATGTTGCATTTAATGCATGTTGGCCAATCATCACCCAGGATGGGTAGTGACATCATCAGTAGGGATGTCCTTCATTCAATCCCCCCTATCAACTCCCTCAGGCAGTTCGTCTGCAAGGAAACTGAGGTCATCAGTCAACTGACCTTGACCTCTTAATCACAGATCTGACTGACATCCTAGTTTGATATGTAGGGGTGGGGAGCAGAATTACTTTGCAGGAATGCCTAGAATTGTAACACGCAACAATATTTGCATAATCTTGGTTCTCTGATGTTATGATTTAGACCTTTCACTAATACAACCTTGTATTCCACAACCTTTATAGAAACCTGTTGAAGATAGACAAAGAGGTACATAGTATGTTAAAGAGACTTCAGTCCTCTAATAATTTTCACTGCAATTTGTTTTTAATATTGTATGTTGTTATTTTTAGTTGTTGCCCACTGTGAAATCTGAATGTTTCTTCATTGATGATTTAGCTTAATATTGTACTGTTGTACTGTTGACAGTGTGAAATATGTAATGATATTTTAGTTATGGGTAAGTTTAATATTATACGGATGAAGTAGACATTATAGGTCCATGGCCCCGAGATTGAGACGAGGACACTGTGCTCAGTAAAACACGCTATCTGACACAGAGCTTAAACACGCACGCACATACTGATACTGATGGTGAGCCCAGGAGCGAGAGGAGCAGAACAAGCCAAAACATCACACTCAAGGTCGCCAGATGGCCCACTCCTAGACAACGAGAGCCACACAACAGAACACACATACACCTGAGTCATGTTTAGTGAGGTCTTCATGAGTCATGTTTAGTGAGATGTTCTGTAAGAGACAGGGAGGGGGAAAACTTTCCATATAAACAAGGTCCGCTGCGTTTGGACCTCAGATCTTTTCGTTTTGCTCTAACTAGAGGGTGAAATCTGATCTCCGGGTATATACATCTGTATTAATAAAGACGATCGCTTTTTTGTAAGACTTTTAATGTGTGAACATTCTCTGATAGGAATTTGGAGAAGTCTTCTGGCATTGCGGAACTGGAAAGTAAGCTGTTGAATGGTCCATATCTGATGTAACTGTGTATATGACAAATACAACTTTAAAATGAAACAAATTAAAAACATTCTTGTCATTCCTTTAGCCAGTTACGTAGTGTTGAATGGGCCTTCTGCAATTTGATTTCTCTCACTATCTTTTCAAATACAATGGGACAGAATTAATAGGATTGAGTATTGTCACATGGGAACGTTTCAATGCAGTTTGATGGAATCTCAACTTCTATGTATTTGAACGATTTCTATTAGAGTTGAAGCTAGTTACCGTTAAGCATAATTTTTTCTAACAGTTCATAGAAAGTATATTTTAAAAATTGTGTTATATTCTCTTCTATGACTGGGGTAGGGGAATCTGATCCAAGATCTGTTGTTAAGGATGACTGGTCCTAACAGGAGGTTTAGTTTCATTTCTGTATATGTCTTTTATTCCTAATTGTTGTCTCTTCACTCCAATCTTGTGCTCCCTTCACTGAGGACTCCATGGAAAAGGTTGCCATGGGCCTGGGTCTCTATGGTTTGATCAAGGTCATCTCCTGGACATTCATCAGCTCTGGTAAAGCAGTTTCAACTAGGTTATATAACAACTGTACAAACAGAACGGCTTTGAAGCAGTGAAGTTGAAGGGTACATTAACTAAAATTTGCTATTTTGTCACTTTAAGGGTTAGCAATTTGCTAGTTCCCACTAGCCTGCTTTTGTTTGTTTATGAGTTTGTTCATTATTTGTTTATGTTAGCTACTGCGTTCGTTAGTGGTAGTTTATGTACCCTTAATGGAAAGTGTTACCGAAAAAGTAAATGTGTTTTTATAAATGTTCTTTTGATGGAGTTCTGTGGAGCCAACAAAGCTTATCCGACAACAATTACAGAGTCAATACTTACTTGTTAAAAGTTACTGGGCTTTGTAGAAGTCAGAGACTTCCCCGAGGTAACTAAAGTAAATTCTACCTTGATTGTGTTCAAGTCGTAGAAGAGTGAAGTTAACCTAAGATGCTGATCTTCAAGGTCATGGCTAGTCATTAATAGGAATGGTTAGGATTGGGGGAGAATAGCATGATTCTAGGTCTGTATTCATGGGACGCTTTACCCCAGACCAACAAGACTGCTGAGTTGACAGCTGTCCAGAAGACTAGTAGTGACACCCTCCACAAGGAGAGTAAGCCACAGAAGGTCATAGCTGAAAGGGCTGGCTGTTCGTAGAGCGCTGTATTAAAGCATATTCATGGAAAGTTGACTGTAAGGGAAAAGTGTGGTAGGAGAAGGTGCACAAGTAACAGTGATGACTGCAGCCTTGAGGATTGTCAAGAAGCGCTGGTTCAAGAACTTGGGGGAGTTTCACAAGGAGTGGACTGAGGCTGGAGTCAAGAGACAACACCACAGACATGCTGGCTAAGGAGTGCAGGTCTGTTGGAGCTTGTCTCTGTCCTGCTGTACAGTTACATGGTGTCAATATCACAGCCGTAGGTTTACCTTTAAATACATGTTTCACACACACACGTTTAGACCAAACGAACCCTCTCCCCAGCTTGGTGTTCCTGATCAGCCGACCCACTGTATTAACTGGGTTACTAGTTGGTGTCAAATGGATACAGACACATACAGACTCTGACTGCCTTATCTGATACACTGACCGCCCCTGTGTGTTTCAGGCTGTACAAACTGAGGAACAAGAAGAGGATCTCTGTGTCTGCCGCCTCTAAGTTGCTGTCCAGCATGATGCTGGGCTACAGGGGCATGGGCCTGTCAATGGGCAGTATGATCATTGGATGGGACGACAAGGTGTGTGGGTGGTGAGGGAGGAGTGGAGGGAGTGTGTGGAGTTGGGTTTGCATATTCATTTGATAATATTGTATTACAGCCATTGTTTTCATCCTGACGGTACCCAAAGTGTCATGTCCATACGTCCTCTAGGCATCACCCACGCCACGCACAGAGACGCCTACTCAGGAGGCGTGGTCAACCGTGAGTGACCGTGCTCAGAACCTACCCTCATTATATGTTGATGTTGAGTTGACGTGGTGAAGCCATGGGAAGGATACATGCAGATATTGTTTGTGTATATATCAGGTGTAAATTCTGTGTTAAACGTCCTACCAAAATATGACTTAATAATCTTATTTTATTAGCATTTTAGAAAGAAATCATATGCTAAAGCCATTGCAAAATAACTTAAACAATACAATTAAAATGCAGTTACGTATCTTAAATACACATAACGTAAAAATAAGTGTGTGTGTGTTCATCCAGTGTATCACATGCAGGAGGACGGCTGGATAAAGGTGTGTAAGGAGGACGTGTCAGAACTGATCCACCACAACATGAAGGGCCTGTTCTGATCCCAGATCAGCCTCAAGACATGCATGTAACCACATACAAACACACATAACTTTGTGTTATCTTTCTGATACCAACACAGTTCCTAATAAAAATATGTTCAAGCTGAAAACTCTATTTTGTAGACTAAACATTCTATATCCCCAGAATGTATTTTCTAGTCATTATGTTACATAAACGTTCTGCAGCTGTTACAATATTCTGATTCCGCTAATTTGAAAAAGTACCAGTTATTTAGTTACACTAAATAGACTAACACTACTTTTATCACCACTTGGTTTTGAAGAATTGTTTTACAGTATCATAATAGGAAGTTAATTAGTCAAACATATTTACTAGAAGTATCAAATTAGCTGATAATCAACAGTTAAAGAAAGAACAAATGCTCTATCCATTTATCTAGCATAACGGCTTCCAGTGAATGTTTCTACCAAGCAAATACCAGCCCCAAACTGGTCAGCTATGTTTTCCCTGGTATCTTCAATTTGGCACCAGACTATAACCATCCACCTTATTATTGGAGTTCATGATATGAATACAATCTACAAACATTTGTGCTATATTAGGAGGTCTGGCGTAATCCAATAGGGCACTTCAATTATTAGTATTCATTTAATAATGAATGTTATAAAACCCAAAGTCATCCTTCCATGAGTACATTTCCTGTGGTTAAGGCGCTGTGCATATAAATAGTGGTGTGTTCCTTAAGAGGGAGTATTCTGTCCCAGTGGGTTGCATAACTACCAGTAGAATATTCAACTGTATTCTGCATTAAAACTAACCAAAATTTATGGAATCTGTTTCCAAGCAGAATGCCACAGCTTTTAGTAGCACTATGAATTTAAGCACTAGCAGACTAAAACACACTTCAGGATTTTCGCTTTACATAACCCGTGTTACCAGTGATGTGAGCTCTGGTGGTGTTTTTTACTTCATTAACCCTTGTCATCAATTAGCCAGGGTTATAAATACACTCTGAAAAGTAGTGGCCTGGACTTGGCCCAAGGTGAGAGTAGGTTGGCTGGAGCCATGGCCCAGTAAAAGAAACAGTAAGAAAAAAAGTATTTTGGTGAAACACGTCAGACGTCATTGGCTACAACAATATCAACCGACCAAAGATGATGCTGTGAGCTGGTAGATACCTCACACATTCCACTTTTTCCTTTGGCCTTCATTCCTTTCAGTCCTCTGCTACCAATAACTGAAATAAACTGCAAATGACTGGCTAGGTTGAAAGTTTAATCACCCATTTTTAACGCTAAGCACATTATCCATTTGTATATACACTTTTCCAAAAATGTTAGGGGAACACGTAATCATCACAGTATAATACCAAATCAATTTAACTTCAGGGATATAAATCTCATCTGTTTTGGTGCAAATTAAAGTGATAACGGGGGCACTGGAGAGGCAACTTCAAGACAACCACCCACAACAGAATAGTTTTTCAGGTGGTGGCCAAAGACAATTGCTCTCTTTATCCAAATGGTCAGAAACAGACTCCATGAGCGTGGCATACAGGCCCGACATCCTGTGCTCACAGCCCAGCACCATGCAGCTCAATTAGCATCGTCAGAGAACACCAGAATTGGCGGGTCCACCATTGACATCCTGTGCTCTACGTAGATGATACCAGGTTCACACTGAGCTCATGTGACAGATGTGAAAGTGTCTGGTGTCGGCATTGTGAACGTTATGCTGCTTTCAGCACCATCCAGTATGACCGGTGTGGCGGTGGGTCAGTGATGGTCTGAGGAGGCATATCCTTGGAGGGTCGCACAGACCTCCACGTGCTAGCCAACAGTACCCAGACTGCTGTTAGGTACCAGGATGAAATCCTCAAATCATCCACCTAATCCACCTAAATCATTATACTAGCCCACCTGATTTACTAAACAAACCCACCTTATTCACTTATCATACACTTATTATAATCTTGAAGGTTTAATCAGGCCGGATCAGATCTGGAATAGTGAAACAGCTGGGGTTCCCAGAGGAGAGGATTCAGAACCATTGTCCTACACTAGTAGTAAACCACTGCTGGTAATGTGTAGTTTACACATGAAAATAGAACGAGTTTCTCTCTTCACTCACCTTTCTTAGCATTATTCTTCTTCCACAAAACAACCCCAACAGCAGCAGGAACAACAACAAAAGCCATTAGCCATGTCAATCACTGAGAAAACAGAATGTTCTGGTGACAGTGCGGTGAAAATAGTAGATCTCGGCCACCAGTGGGGTAAGTTTGGAGATGGTTTCATTTGCATTCCTGTAGTCTACTGTCCCACGTCATGCACCTGCTGGTTTCTTCACTGGCTGTTTGATGCAGAATGTGTCTTTTCCACAACACTCATGTTACGTAAATCATCAATAACTAGTTGCAGCCATGGCTTCTTTACTAATGGGGTATTGTTTAGTGCACGGTGGTCTTTCACCTTTTAGACGCACAGGGCCCATATCCAGATTACCACACTCATTCTTTGTGGTGGTCCATATAGGATTGTCTTTCAATGATGGTCCTTCATTGTTTCCACATTTCTTATTTGCCATGTCACCTTTCCCTCGTTGATGTTCAATGTGGAGTCCATTCTTATAATAACATTGAGGCCCAAAATAGGCTGATCGAATGGACCCAACCATATTTCTGCATCGATTGTCATTGGACCAATAGAAAATGATTCTGTTAGGCCGTAAAAGGGGGTCAGTTAGTTTCCTTCCGCCACTTCCAGCAGCCTTTGCTGTTGCGCAGTAGAGAGTTCCTTGAATTCTTGCATTAGCATTGTGTTGTTCGGATTGTTGTCCTTTTTCCAAGTGTCCTGGTTGCTGGTCGAACCTGTGTTGGCCATTTGTTCCGTTAAGACATTCATGCTTCCAATGACCAGGGGTTCCACAGTAGTGACATGCTCCTGGTCTCTGTTTTAATCGGGTTTTAAATGTTTGTTTTACCTGCCTCAGCCTGATGACAGATGATTTAGTGACATTGTGTTGATTCAGGTCTCTATCCAGTCGTGCAAGAGCATCAGTTGTTTCTCCATGTAGCTTAATCCCAATGCTTAGTAGTAGCAACTTATGTTTTATCATGTATGGATTGCGTCAACTGTTGAAGAATAGCGCTATTTTTCATGTCAGTGAGCGCATCATCATCCTCCACTTCAGGTAAACCACTGTGTCTAATCACAACAGCTGTAAATCGTTCTTCAAAATCTAAGAATGATTCCTGAACACATCCGGTTTTCTCTCCCCAATTTGTTGTGACATTAGTCAATTCTTTGACATATGCCAGTGTGAACTTCAATCTACTTCTGTTATCTTGACCGTCCTCACCTAATGCGTAAAAACATGGATTCTCTATTCGTCAAAACCAATCCAAGGAGTTGTACTCCATCCATGGGATGCAAATTGTGGATGGTCTTGTAGAGCTTTATAGCATCCCATGTCTTCATTCCTGCTTCACGGGAATGTTTCAGATGTTTAGACCATTCATCAAGTTGTTTTAGTACTGCAGGAAAGGTCATTAAAACTTTTTCTGGTCTCACCAATTTGGACTTTAGAGGTCTGACAAAGGGCTGCAGTCCCTTTTTTTTCTAACGTTGTTTTTTCAATTAAAGATGTAATTTTCTTTACTTCACCTTACCTGTACAAGACTACTGTAACAACTATTTTTACACACTATTGGCTATAAACCTAGCAAAGACTTGAAGGTTTCACTCATAAGTATTTTATAATCACTACCCACCTAGTAAGCCCTCCCCATCACAACAGGGAAGTTTTCACTCTACAATTGGATACGTATCACTCAATTGCATGTACTATAACAACATGTAACCTGATATTGGTTCTTTAAAAGGTTTAGATTCTGACTCAACCACAACATTTGTGTGCACAGTCGGCCATCTTCTCCTCCTGATCAGCAATTTATTTCTGGATTGGTTATCAGAACCTAACTCTTCCGAGTCGCAGCACTATCTGTTAGCTTCTGGCTTGTTTGCAGAATAATAATTGACCCAAGTCAGGGGAAGAAGCGTTATTTATTGTTTATTCACAAAATATATAGTACATGTCTTGTTCTCTGTGTGTCTCTTGGCTTCTTCTGGCTTGTCCACCAGTTACACCAACCTTTATACCTTGGCATGGTCCCAAAATATATCTCTTTTGACAAACAGGACACATGGGGAAGTGTGTGATGTGCAACTTCTCTTTGCACACACGTTGCACTCTGCATTGTATTTTTTGTCTTAAACTCTGACAATGGCAAAGAAAAGCTCTTTATTGCTGCCACTCTAGATGTTCGTAGTAAACCAACAATCAGACTGGTTGATATCCAGGCAGCAGTAATTACAGATCAGGGAGTATTTAGAAATATCATCAGTGTGAGTTGGGCAACTATTGATCAAGTCCTTAAATAAAACCATGTCAGAATGAAGCAGCTGTTCAGAGTTTCATTCCCAAGAAAATCTGACATTGGGAAGGAGGTGGGACTCCAGTTACATGCAACAAGAATAATTAGCTTTATGCATTTGCTTTGTTTCTTAGAGTATATTATAGCTTGAAGCTGAAGAGGTACATTACAAATTCATTAATGTGTATGAAGTCGTCTTTCACCTCTGTAAAGTGAGGAGGTGGAGGAGGAACATCATTATGCAGAGGGACACAGTTACCGAGGGCCACAGTTACCGAGGGCCACAGTTACCGAGCGCCACATTTACCGAGGGCCACAGTTACCGAGCGCCACAGTTACCGAGCGCCACTGTTACCGAGGGCCACAGTTACCGAGCGCCACAGTTACCGAGCGCCACAGTTACTGAGCGCCAGGTCAGAGGAGTGCCCAGGTTCACCATGTGTGCTGGCATCTTCAATGACGCTTTACTTTGCCATATACCAACTAACAATCTATATCTATACAAAACAAAAACCTTCATCACATTTCTTGATGCAGCAGATAAAAGACTGGTTCCACCTGAAGAGAGGGCTGTTGGGGCCTGACAGGACTGTATGTCATCATATGGGACGGTGTTGCCTTCCTCTTTCCCCTTGATGAGAACCTGTGGCATAAACGTCAGGAATTAAACTTTTTTTAGTTATTTAGATATTTCCACCCATTTACTTTGGTTGCTTTTTTACAGTATTCAGCATTTGGAAAAATATGGAAAAAAGAATGATGCAGAACTATAAAGAGTTTTAGTTTCTGAGTTTCAGATTTTGGGGTAAATCCTTGATTCATTCTTTGGTAATGAAAGAATGCAGTGCTACTGTAAAGCAGTACCCTGATGAAAGTCTGAATTTGTCTAAGAGCTTACTGTAGGTATGTCAACGAGAGTTCATGGGCACAGAAAGACCTGCACCAATGAATGAAAAATCTTGTTTTACAGTATTTTAACCGGGCGCCTAAAAAAAAGTATAAAAAGAGCTTGAGCAGAGTACAGCATTTTTTTCATCTTTAGTAAAATGATCTTTGGAGGCAATAATACAATTCACACCGCGATATGCTTGCTTGCCTTTTGGCACATACTAGAACTATGTAAACCAGATGTGTCAAACCGGTTCCACGGAGGCCTGAGTGTCTGCTGGTTTTTCCTTTCAATTGATGCCCCTGACTGAGACCAAATAGAACCCAATGAAGTGAGATCTTAACTAATTAGTGACCTAATTAACCAATCAAGTACAAGGTGAGAACGAAAACCTGCAGACACTTGGCCCTCCATGAAACCGGTTTGACATCTCTGATGTAAAGTATCTACAAATGTGACAGGCATAAAACACAAATTACTTCAACTGGTTCATATTGATAGCTGTATTTGGTTGTCCTTTGCATAATCTTTATCTTTAACATAATCTCATTTATTGAAATGATATATAAATTGGACCACAAGTAAAAATCTGATTTTGTTGCATGTTTCGTGCACCATTTCATGTAAGAGCATTTTTCAAACAAAATTGTGATTTTGGCCAGTGAGTTTAGGTGTGTTAACTGTTATGAAAATGTGATGTCAGAGGACAAATGTTTGAGCAATCAAGAAAAAACTGTGATTGATTGGCACCATAAACTTTTATCTTAATTCATTGCACAAATACCGTTCAACAAACACAATATTTGTGCCATCAAAGGATGTTGTACCTCAGCGTGGTCGACCAATTACAATGATTGGAATCAATCTGCCATAAAACTTATTTAATCAACATTTTCTCCACTTGGTAAATACATCACTGTGGATAGGAATAGTAGTTTAGTACTTACATCCCAGTAGGATCTTATAAACAGACAACAACATCCCGGACAGCACCAACAAATATTCATCAGGATCAACAGAAAACTGTGTGTTACCAGGCTACTTGGGTTACCAAGCTACTTTTGTGAATATGTTTGATTGCACTGTTCAGTCACCCTGGGAGGGGTTAAGTGCTGTATCTACTAATCCGCTTGTCACCTGTGATCATGTTAATTTCAGCTCCTTTGGTATAGTCGCTAGAACTGTTTTTTAGTAGCTAAGGATGACATTGAATCCATGAGAAATTTAACAACCCCATCTGCATCTGGGAGACTGTCATTAGTGTTAAACCAGGCTCCCGTGGGGACATTGTTATGTAGATCTCACCTGAAAAGTACCAGGTGTCTGGGCTCATCCCCAGGTTAGATCAGGTCTGTTGTAGTCACAGCCCAGTGAGATAGTTACCACAGAGAAGGAACCACTGAGGTCCTGGTGCTCCTGTTGTCTATTGAATAATCCTGTAAATATAATTATTAATGGATCACTAATACTGTTAAAAGCGGATATTTTTAAGTGTTAGACTAAAGGCAACCTTTAGGAGTTTTGTTAATGTATACCAGACTAAATAAATGGTAGTGATCATAATGTACCAAACCACACATGACAACAATAAGGAAGCACTGAGACATTCACTAAGTTAATAATTTATTTCTGAACATTTTATCTTGGACAGTTATCTGAATTCTCTTAAATCAACCTACAAAATAATGATCTTCTTCAACATAGCCTGTGTCAGAGTGTTTCCACTCTCTACTCTTTCCATATTCTTGACATGATGACTGCACAACCATTCTTGTCCGGGGTTTTGGCAAAGTCGCGCCCCCGATCACCTCCCTGTTGAAGGGTGGGCCGTGCCGATTGCGCTGGACGCCCGAGGCAGAACGGGCATTTGTTCTCCTCGGCCCCGGTACTGGCTCACGCTGATCCGGAATTGACGTTTGTGGTTGAGGTGGACACCTCCGACCACAGGAGGAGGTACTAACACCAGGCCTGGGACAGCCTCATCCTGCTGAGGAGGTACTAACACCAGGCCTGAACCAGCCTCATCCTGCTGAGGAGGTACTAACACCAGGCCTGAACCAGCCTCATCCTGCTGAGGAGGTACTAACACCAGGCCTGAACCAGCCTCATCCTGCTGAGGAGGTACTAACAC
>JACXGK010004159.1:0-22809 GCA_016801125.1 Novumbra hubbsi | reverse complement strand
CTGTACCTGTTCTCATCAGACTGGTCTTCCCATAATCCACATACTTCTTCAACCACTCAATACAGATCTGGGTGAGATAGTGTTTTAGGAACTTATTGTCAGATTTGTAATTGTTCAACTTGTTCTTTGTGATGACAGCCTGTGGTCTTGAAGCGATCCATGTCCATGACTTCAGGTCTAATGAGAGGAAGTCTTCTCCATCATATCCATGCTGATCAAACCCCCTTGTGACTCCTGTCTTATCATCCCACACACAACCTAACATCCTCTGGAATACACGTACACCTGAAACAGAGAGGGAGAGATCAACACTTTGCATTGCTGCCTTGGTCTCCAGATTAAAATTGACATTGGTTGGTACTAAAACACACATTTCTGTGATCATCATTAATATATAACTAACAATGACCCAGCCAGTCCCAAAAGTGTGATGTTGCCATTCCTTCACCACATAGACGGACAGATAAACAGCCAGCCAGACGGAGAGAAGGTATGACTATTTTAGACCGGATGCTGTTGGGATGTTTTTAGAGATCCTATTTAACCCCTTTTACTGGTGTCTTGTCATAGCTTGTCACTTCATATTCTGTCAGTATAAAACCATTTGAATCAGACCGGTCAGCCCCGTCTCTCATAGCAACATAAACACTGTTTTGATCCTGTATGTAGATTCACAACTCAACACTGTGAAACTAAACTCCTGTATCCTCTCTCCTACTGGACATATTCTGATTCCTTCTCTCCCCGTCTTGTAACGTCCTCTGGGTCCACATGTGATCCACTCATTCTACTTCCTGTTAATATTCCCACCTTCCTGTTGGATGTTTCCTTATCAAATGTCATGATCTGTTTAACCTGCTGTGTCCTGCCTCTAGTTTAGTAAACATGGTGTCTCTCCTGAACCCCCTTCCATACATTCCCTCCTCCCCGACTTGGGTAACACCACTCACCTACATCTAAGAGATTCTACACAAATAAATCTATACATACACATAACTAAAATGAGCTTGGTTGAAAGGGTAATTTACATAAAAAAGTATTAATATTTGTTTAGTTTATAATGTAAACTGGAACTTAAAAAGCAAGGTGCATTACTCCCCCCCAGTCTGATTGAAGCGCTGTTTGACAATATAAATGCCGGATTTAAAGTTCTTCTCTTCATCAATGGAGACCTGAGTCTCCTGCTCCCAGTAGTCAGGCCCTTCAGTCTTTGCCATCCAGTCCTGTCTGGGGGTTTCTCTGCGGACGATGCTGTCATAGTATGAGATGGGTTCTCCATTCACCAGACCAACAGTCACAAACTCTGGAAAGGCTGGTATCCCTGAGGTTGCGGTGTACACATAACGCAGTGAATGGATAGCTGCAAGGTAAAGAAATATCTCTGAATTATTTAAAGTCCTGAGCAGTCTACACAAATATAGCTGAGAATAAACAAAAAAGTGGATACACTGAGGTGTAATATTGATATAAGATACGTGTTATAGAGCTCATGGAATATTTACATGGCTAAATAGTGGAATCATGTGAGTCACTGAATGGCTCACTGCCTTGTAGACCAGGGTTGACGGGGCCTCCTACTGTAGGGTTGTTGTAATGAGGTATGACCGTAGTCACAAATTGGACAACACATTTGGAGGAGAATTAATATTGGGTAATAAAAAATAATTGTATTATTACCCAATAATATTATGGTAAGACATTTAAAATATGATTCTTTTTATAAAAAATAACATTATGACTAAAATAATATTTTAAATGTCTTACTAATTTCCCAGTGAATCAATCTACCTGTCACAGTTGGATTAATCTTTCTGGTATTGAACAGACACTCTTATTGAGGACATTCAAACATTTTGTTGCATTGAATACTAGTCAAATACATTTTTCATCGCAATTAAAAAAGCTACAATTATCAGAATGGATGCACTGTACACAAGCCTAACCCAGGATTAAGTCTAGGACAGCAGTGGAACTACAATATATTGAAAATGATATTTAACACTACTCAAGACACAGTTCTAGTGAGGAAAAAAATGCTGTCAAATGTAACAGTTAGGTATTTTAGTTACTCTGATCCTGAGCAATTGACATTTAGTCCCAAAACATGATTACGTAGAAATGCTATGGTCATATTCCATTCACATAAAGGACCTTTTTTTATATAATGTTATTAATTAATGTGTAATGGCCACAAAATGTACAGAGTATGGAACTCTGCTCAGTCTTAGGGATCCAAAAAGTTTCAAAATTAAAAACACAATTCCAACAAATATTTAAATAATATTTTGGGGAGCCAGTAGCCTAGTGGTTAGAGTATCCAACCAAAACCCAAAAGATATTAGATTCAATCCAAGAGCTGGAAAAGGAAAACATTGTGTTTACCTTGATATGTGTTCTCAGTCAAGTAACACTGTATAGTAACGGTAATTTTATGTCTTATATCTTTTATTTTGAAGAACAGCCAATAACTCAAATACTATAATGTAAGTGATAGAGGTGTGAATCTTCACCTGCCTCACGATTGTATTCGATTGATTCAGCGTTTCAGATTTAACCGTTTGATTCAGATTCAGAGGGCAACGATTCGAGTATAAAACGATTCTTTTATTCTTTTTTTAAATTATCTTGCCCTCCAATTATTTTATTACAAAAACTGCAATATACTTAAAACTTATATACTTAAAACTCTCTTTCCGCCTTTATATTAATCAATTCATGTTTTCAAACCAAAGAACATGTCAATGTTCATGTCAACCAATTTATCAAGTTATTCAGTAATTGTTTTGTGTAAACACAAAATAAAGTTTTGACATTATAAACCTACATTTATGTAGCAGCTTTATTACAGGAAAAAATATGGACTAAAACACGGTCTATAACACAGACTATAATATAACTTACAAGGCTGCCTTTTATGTAAATTCAATTATTTGTAAACAAGGAAGTATAACATATTGTATTGTTTATGTGGAAAATCAAAAATGTGATTATTCACTCTGAAATAACATTTAGCAAAAGCCTGCGTTGCTTTTGTAAAAGTTTGTGAATTCAGCTAATAGTCTTCGCAAATACAATGAACAGTTACCGTTACACATAAGTCTGTGGAGATGAATGTCCAGGAATCGCAGGTGATCACCACTCGACCATCTTAAAACAAAGAATCGGTTCTTTCTTTTTATGAATCAATTCCCCAAATACTGTATTTAATCTTGTTGGAAGTATTGAACACATTTTAAAATGTCAGATTTTGAAAAAATTAAGGGTGTGCATTGTACACAAACGTCCCCTGGTTAATTATACATTCTTTATTTAGACATGGTGTTTCCATTTTAGGAGCTATTATAATGACAAAGTTCTGTCCACTACTAAAAGTTCAGATTTTGAAAAAATAAAATGTGTGCATTGTAACCCACCTTACAACAATGAAGAATATTCCATTTGTACAGTCATGGCATATCCATTGTAGAAACTATTGAAATTATTTAGTTCTGTCAAATTTAGAGAATTACAATTTTGGAAAAATAAAAGGTGTGCATTATTCTCCACCCTCTCCCGGTCATAGTAGTGTTATTGACGGGACAATTTGAACGCACCCACCATCAGCAGCAGCTCGGAGATCGCTAGAATCTCGTTGTTTGCCCAAGGCTCGGAAATATTATGCTCGACTAAAATATGGGTACATCATGACTGTGCATCATCGTATACACTTTTGTAATAAATATTGTATTGATGTTTGTCTGTTGGTCGGTCGTCAAAGCAATCCCGTGAGTCTCTGGCCCAGATTTCCACGAGTTCATCGGACAACTCTGGTTTCTCTTCAGTAACTCACAAGTTTTTTTGCCTTTTACTAAAGACTTCCGTGGAGAGGAACGCAAAGAGTTGCGCGTATTTTTGTACGAGCTTTGCTTCCGGGCAAAGCCTGATGTCTTGTTTGAAGAGAAAGGAAGGAAGGTAGGAGCTAGGGTTAGGAAGAAAGAAATCAAGGAAGCTAGCTTTAACCCAGATCAACAAGAGACACAAAAGTGAAGTTACTCTTCATTTGATTTGGTGAGGTGAGTTACAGTCACCAGTGATGAAACTGTAGATTTGATCAACCCTCAAGCCGGCTTGAGTCCTAGTCTGTCTTTTTTAGGGGGAATACATGTCAATTGACATAATTCAGTGTGTCGGCCATCTCATGATAGATAGATAGAGAGAGACACTGACTGACTGACTGACTTTCTTACTTACATACTTACTTACCTACTCAATTCAATAGGAACAATGAAGTGGACTGCCCTTAAAACAATCCTGGTTATACTAATCCCAACCCTAACTTCAACAACCTAACATCTTTCTCTGCATTTGTTGTGTTATAGAATTTATTTAAAAAAATAGCCATCTACATACAATAGCCCACGTCTTTAGCCCAAGTGTTTAGACTCTATTCCATAAAACTCTGATGTGTTTTGATCACCACTGAGATGTCTCATAGTGACAAAGGTCTAATTGCTTGTCTTGAACATAAAGTTACATCTAGCAAAAACAACATATCATCCTCATCCTCTGGCTAATACCATCACTATAGAGATGCTTCTCAGGGACTGGGAGACTGGTCAGGTTTGAGGTATGGATAAATGTAAAATACAGGAAGGTCCTTGAAGATTTACTCACCCCAGGTCTGATTGAGGCGCTGGTTGACAACATCAATGTTGTCTTTGAAAGTCTTCTCTGTACAAATGGAGAGCTGAGTGTTTCTACTCCAGTAATCAGAGACAACTGCCATTTTCATCCAGTCCTATCTGGGTGCTGTCTCTGCAGATTATGCTGTCATAGATATGAGATTGGCTTCCCATTCAACAGCCCAACAGTCACAAACTCTGGAAAGTCTGATATTCCTGAGGTTGCAGTATACACATAATGCAGTGAATGGATAGATGCAAGGTAGACAAATGTCTTTTAATTATTTCAACGCTAAATCAGAACAGTACAATTAGACACAATTCAAACATTCCTTGGTGTTTTTTCCATTACTGACATTATAAGAGCTTAGAACAAACTTTGAAGTGGGTACATTGAGAACTTCTATAAACATACAATATGTCTTTTAAATCTTAGGGATTTATTATCTAGGCAAATAAACATCCTACACCTTTCCAAGAAGTATTTGCATAGAAATGTGAAATCAAAAGGCATCAATAAACATTTTCCCACACTATTGCTGATTTACCAGGTGTCAAACCGGTTCCACGGAGGGCAAAGTGTCAGGTTTCAACAGGTTTCTTCTATGTGATTGGACAATTTAAAGCCAAACGAAAAGAAAATGACTCAGACATGACACTGGACGAAGGGAAAGGGCAGGGGCTGGGGGTAGGTTTGTTTGAACAGATGAGGCTTGAGGCAGAGGATGAAGATTGTAATAGATTCAGGGTCACGGATTGATGTGGAAGTGTTTAAAAATCTCCAGGAATATGTGTTGGCTGACAGTAAAAGAGATCAAAATAAAGGTGCCAACAATTTTACCCCAGTACTTTTGAGAAACATTAATATTCATTTTGGAAAGTATTGTATTAAAACAATAGCATATAAACTTTTTAGCAAGCAATATATCTCAGTATTGTATTATTCATTTTGTAAAGATTTTGGCTATCATTATTAAGGATGGATCTGACTACATGTAAAACACACCTTACTGTTTTGTTTTATGATGTTCTATTATAGAAATCTTGATCAGTCTAGGTATGTCAGCATGTTTTTCTATTTCAGAATGTAATTGGTTCGATTAAAATCACTTTCAAACAAATTTGAATAAATATTACATAAATGGTGATCGGGAGGGTAGTGAAAGTTGCTCAGCATTGGAGAATGGATTCCATAGAAAAACTTGAAAAACTCTGTGAAGGATGGACAAAACCAGTGCTTCAGAGAAATCACATGAAGAGTTACTTGACTTCTGTGTATCTCCTTTGGTGTGGGTAACTACTTTACTGGGTACAGATCTAGGATCAGTCTACCCTCCCCAACCCAAACAAGCAGAGCATACAAATGAAATTAATTCTCCTTGGGAATTGCAACCAGGGTCAAGCCTCAAAGTTACACAATCTATTGTTATTGATTAGAATGACTCACCTATGGGTGTGTGTGTGTGTGTGCACCCGCTCACAAAATGAGCTGTGAGTGAGAGACACACAGATGGGGAAAGGATAGGGTAGGCTAATTAACACATTCATACAAGAAATACCTCTTGTGTTTTAATAAATGTCAAAAGTGAAAATTCATGTCACATCACGTGTCATTTGAAACAGGTGATATTGGCTGTCCTCAGATGACCTAATTTACTTATACAAGAAAATCAAGTAGAGACTGTTCTGATCAGTGTTTGAAAGTAGTGCTGGAGCTCCATCATGGGTTCAGGGTACATTCTGGAATGTGTTGACACTGCCTAATTACACTGTGCAACTTATTAGGATGAGTAGATTTGCACATTTTATAACATCACATTCTTACATCATCCATTCAAAGTCAGAATGCACACTATATGGACAAAAGTATTGGGACACATACACATTACACCAACAGGAGCTTGTATTCTAAATCTATATACATGAATAGAGTTGTTCCCCCTTTGCAGCAATAACAGCTTCCACTCTTCTAGGAAGGCTTTCTACAAGATTTTTGTTGAAATGTTTTTGTTGAAATGATGTTGGACGAGAGGGGCTGGCTCGCAATCTCCGTTCTATTTCATCCCAAAGGTGTTCGATAAAGTTGTGGTCAGGGCTCTGTGCAGGCCAGTCATGTTCTACCACACAAACTCATCCAACTATGCCTTTAAAGACCTTGCTTTGTGCACTGGGGCACAGTCATGCTGGAACAGAAAAGGGCCTTCCCCAAACATTTTTAAGTGATTTAAATGTTGGTCTGTACAGTGACATGTTAAGGTGGGATTCCTCAGTTTGCTTCCATGATGGGGGATGTTGTGATTTAAATTGCCATACAACCAAACAGTCCATGCCTAAGCAGCTCAATAAAATAATTCAAAGTTAGAAAAATTGAGTCCACATTCCTCTAGAGTTTGCTGAAGAACAGAATTTTTTTCCCATTACAAATGAACTGTGATAAGCAAGTATTAAGAAGCTTCAAGAAAACTTTGGGCACTTCAATGGGTAACATCCGAAACAAGTATAGATATTTAAGTAATACATTCATTTTTCTATAACGATTTTGCCCAATCAACGACCAAGGCACGCCTCTCCAACTATGAAGGTCCTCATCTTTCCTTTCAAGTAGAGGAGTATACTTGAGTGGAAAGCATTTGTTTAGTTTGTTTGGTATCTGAAGCCCCACATAACTAAGTTAATCAGGGTTCCACTTGAAAGGCATAACATTTGCTGTCCAGGATGTGGCAGACCAAGCCAAAAGTGGAATAGACACACTTTTTGTGAAATACATTTTGTATTCAGAAATTCACCCAAATTAATTTAATGCATCTATGAGGTCGGATATATCAAGTTAGTGATTATGTCATTCACTTATAAGGAAATAGTATGGATACGCTCCCACGAATGGCTAGAGAGAACAAGAGAGGCGAAAGACAGCAGCCCTGCCGTGTGGAACAAGACCATCAGAACATGATTTAGATATTACCAATAGTGTGTACCTTATAAACAGGGAGTTTACAGAGCAATGTAACAAAATCTATTTTCTGTCCAAAGTTCATTTTAGACATCTTTTCAAGTAAATACCCCCATTCCTTTTTGGCGTCTAATGACACAGCGATTCAGGGTGACTTTTTAGCTTTAGCACAGTGAATTATTTTAAAAACCCTGCTAATATGTCAATGGTGAAACGGTACTAAACAAAGAATTACTGACAATTAATCAAAACTCATCAGGAGTTGATGAGTTTTGATTAATAGTTAGGAATGTATCAATATGCTTGTTAAGTTAATACACAAAGTCTGTATCAATGAGAAAATATGTTTGTAATTTGTAATATCTGACGTTGGAATAGGATCTAATAGAGCAGGGTTATCTGTAGGTTTTGGATAGATACTTAGAGAAAGGATTTGAAGTAACTTGGAGAAAGGACCCAGAAAGAGATCAATCAACAGTGAATAACTATTGTGAACAGGTGTGTAAAATTCACATTTCTTTGTTTTTGTGCTCGCAATAAAACAAATAAACCAAACATTTATTTCACCACCTTTGCAGTAAGGTTTCTCTATTTTGCTGATAATCTATCAATACCTGGGTCTAATACCAAATTAAAGGTTTTCAGTAGGTGAACTTGATTGATTAATTAATATGTTTTGGGAAAATTGCAGGTCATTATAATTATAGACTGAGTAAACGAAATCCCGTATCACCTGTTGAATTAGTCATACCCTTTGTTTAGAAATACTTTAAACCAATGTACCAAAAAAGAGAACAGGATATATATCTACATAATGCCTATATATTGTTAGATTGAAGTCCCTTTGTGAATACTGTCTATTTAAAAAATTGGAAATTGCACACATGAAAAAGTAAAAAGTTGCTTGTCAAAAATAATTAAGCAATCCAGAAAACCTTCCTTGTCCATCCCCTAACTGTGTGGTTTGGATGCTGTGTTAAATCTAACAACATTACCCTTCTTTTCAACTGTGCTTGTAATGTAATGTTATGTAATTCCCCAATAAAACATACAAATACATGAAATGGTAGTAAATGGTTCTTCAGTCTTTCACTGGTTTTATGGCTTGTGTGAAAGAATCACATGTGACCTCATGCTTCTAGAGGAGTTGTTGGAGGATTTATAAGCACCATTAGAAGCTAGAAGGAAACCAGACAAAAGCACACATTAAAACAGGTTTGGTGAGGTACGGCAAGCCCTGATAAATGGTGAACCTGAATGAGATGAAAGAAATCTTCCCTTTATAGTGATTATTTCAGTAACAACATGAATACACTTACTATTGGTTGGAATGAAACCTGAGACACAGATGAACATGTTTTATTATTGACTCTGATAACATCTTATGGTTCAGTTCTATAAGAGAGTATTCTGAATATGGTATTCCTAATCACATAAAACATGACAACGTGTCTATGTATGTGAAACAAACAGAATGTACTTCCAACATCACAAACTACAATTCAGAAATACGTTGAGAAACACTGGTACAAATCCAATACTTCTGCTTCATCACCTAACATTAAGACTACTACTTCATCGCTGTAGTATTAAAGACCACCATACATATAATAGTTCCCCCCGACTCACCTGTCCTGGTCTTTACAGATGACAAACAGCAGTTATGGCCAGGAGAGCTACACCCACCACTCCAATGATCTGGCCAGAGGTGGTCTGGTCATTTACACCTTTAATCGTCACAACAGAGCATTAGACTGGGACTTGGAGTTAGACGTTGACATGGAAAAAGTAACTAGAGTGAAGGCAAAGAATGTTAGCAGGGTATTGTTTTATGGTTTTTCTCCATACCCTTCCTTCTCCCAACAGTTACATGCATTCTTCAGTTGTCCGTCACCCTGGAAACTCCCACACAGAGGGAAGCGCAGAGAGGAAGGTTTCTTTTAGACAGAGATGAGCAGCTAACAGCTAGCAGGTATTAACCCATGTGTTAAAATGAGTACAGGAATGATTTGTATTAGGACAGGACAGGCAAGTTGGTGTTATACAAATGTTATAAAAACAAAACAGAACAAAAAAGTAGTTTAGGTAATAGAGGAGCTGTGAGATAGCGTCAGTAGAGGAGAAAGAAATACACTCCTGCTTCTTACCCCTGTTGGTCTTTCCCCAGTTGGTCTGGACCTCATCCTCTGTCAGAACCTTGATTAAGTCCTCCTTGATCCAAGCGACCTGAACCACACACTGATACTTGTTGTTCTTCCACTCTTCAGGCTTCACATTCAGGTAGATGCTTTTCTGGAACGTTTCATCATCATTCGGGAGAGTATCTCCCATCTTCACATCTTCAAGCTGTTCTTGTCCATCTTTCTTCCAAGTCACCATGACTCCACTGGGGTAGAAACCTGTAGCGTGGCAGGTCACTGGGGAGGTGGGGATCTTCTGGAGAAGAGACACTGATGGAGGGACTGGGGGGAGAGACAAGGACGCAGTAAGGGGAGAGAAAGGCAGATAGACGGTCAGACAATATTTTTTACACACTGTGGTTTGGGTAAAATAGAAAATGAGCACACTATTAATTAATCTGTGCATTGGCTATCTCAGACTTAAAACCCTGAAGTCCATTGAAAATCTGTGGTTTTGAAGAGTCCATCAATGCAGACTAAAGAATATAAATGATCTTGGTAGATTCTGTATGTCCAAGATGCCTTTGAATGTGTTCCCTGTTCTCAGAAAACATTCGCCAAAAAAGCTCAGGGCCCTTATATCCTTGCAATAGCAGGATGGAAATGTACTTAAAACAAGAATGTCAATCATTTTGACCCTTTATGTCTTAGAAAATACACTTCCTGTATACTCTGAGAACATGTTAAATGTAGTTGACTACCTTGAATCATTAATATAGTACAATATATAGTATTTAGAATATAGTAAATGTGGACTACTGTCAATGCCTGTGTTGTTAATTTTATGCAGCCTATTTTGCTTATCTTTATCAGGTATAGTTTTGTAATATAGAATTGTTCCTCAAACTTACTTTCTTTATGTTTGGTATCATTGACAACCAACCATTCATGCAAATAACATGTATTATTTAAGTAAAATGAGGTGAAGAAAAAGAGGAATGAGATACGAGAGGAAAGAGAGACAACTGAGACACAGGAGTTAGACACAAGAGAGGATGGGAGAGAAAAGGTGAGTGAGAGAAAGGATGGAGAGGAAGTGACAGGTGAGTGAGAGAAAGACAGAGAAAGAAGAGAGAACAGACAAATGAGGTATGAAAGGTCAAAATAAACTATGATATTGTCATTTCTTCATCAGTGCATCCATCATGTTCAGTGTCTCTGTACCTGTTCTCATTAGACTGGTCTTCTCAAAGTCCAGTAACATCTTCAGCAAATCAATACACTCCTGGGTGAGGTAGTGTTTCCAGTACTCATTGTCAGCTTTGTCATTGTCCCACTTGAGTTTGCTCTTGAATGCCTGTGGTTTAGAAGCCATCCATGTTTTTGTCTTCAGGTCAAATGAGGCAAAGTCTTCTCCATCATATCCAAACTGCAAAAACCCCTCTTTGAATCCAGTTTCATCATCCCACGCACAACCCTTCATGATCTGAAATGTGTGTACCCCTGAGAGAGAGAGAGATGGAGAGACAGAGAGAAAGAGAGGGAGAGAGAGGGAGAGAGATCAATAACACTGTACAGTGTTCACCATATTCAGACAGTGTATTTTTTGTGACTGTTATTGACGTTGTTATTTGGGACTGTTGTTGTTTAATCAGATCCATCTCAGACCTGCTATAGTGTGATGTCACACTACAGAGACAGGCAGATGATATTATGATGTCAGAGTAGAATCTCGGTTCAGCCAGGAACAGCAGGAGTGAAGATGGAGATGCTGACATGACTAACGATGGCACAAACATGTGCACACACATCACGGCTAAACTTCAAGTAAGAAAAGTCCTATGACATCACCCAAAAATGTGAAAAGCAGATGCGAATGTATAATTAGAGCATCTCAGATAGTATGAATTCAGTTGGTATTGATGATTAGGACCTTCTTTGGTACGACCTGACGTGTGGCCTCTGGGTATACTTTGTTTAAAGTGAGGCTCTACTTTGTACTAGTAAAACTGCTTTGTTTGTCTCTGTACTACTGATTAAGAATGTCATAACGGGTATAAAAATGACACAATTGATATACTTGTAGTGACCGTTTTCCAGCATGTATGTTTTCTGTATTTTTGTATTTGGGATGATGCAGACCTGCGCTACTAAACTCAGTGCTTCCCTTTGAAGACTTGCAACTTAACATTTGGTGTCATATGGATTCAAATCTCTTGTTTTCACTGGCAAACTGGGATGGTCTGTTGCAGAGAGCATATTTTCCTATACTACGCCTGGGATTGTTTCCTGTGTTCCATGTTGAAATAGGAACCAATAACAAACAACAAATAGAGGTATGAAAAATAATTCAACTAAGAAGTTTCAGTTTGTATGGAAATACCCACCACAAGGAACATTCCAGAAAGGGCTACAGTAGACACCATCTCCATGAGATCCACACAAACAGTGAAATCTTACAGAAAATGTACCATCCTGACATCTTATAGCGGTTTGTGTCATGGGAAGGCTGCATTGTGGGATTGCTGACATGCTGACTCTTTTTGGACATATCAAATGAGCTACTCACACCTGAACACACAAAGTCCCATCATGCCTTCTCATGAGCCTCGGCTTCAGACGCAAATGTCAGACAAGGATTATGTTAGTGTAGAAACGGATACAACAGCGTCTGTGCCACCAGGCAGGAACGATAGCGTTGTTAGTCCCTCGGCACAGCCCCTGCAGCCAGCAATAACTTTCTCTTGGTAACTGGGAAGAAATGCTGCAGACCAGTTATACAGTGGGGAGGTACTCAACAAGTATTTGATACACTGCCGATTTTGCAGGTTTTCCTACTTACAAAGCATGTAGAGGTCTGTCATTTTTATCATAGGTACACTTCAACTGTGAGAGACGGAATCTAAAACAAAAATCCAGAAAATCACATTGCATGATTTTTTGAGTAATTCATTTGCATTTTATTGCATGACATGAGTATGACATGACAGAAGTATGTATAGAAGTGTACCTATGATAAGAATTAAAGACCTCTACATGCTTTGTAAGTAGGAAAACCTGCTAAATCTGCAGCGTATCAAATACTTGTTCTCCCCACTGTACCTGGGTCGCTGCTAGAGCCAACGGAGACTTTCAACAGGTTTTCCCCCCTGGATTAGGAGTCAAGGCCCGAGCCGTCTTTGGAGGGGAATGATCGGCAGGTATTTTCTACCGGTAGCCCGGAAAACTCTAATCAATCATCGGCGATTCCATTAGCCGCAGTATAAGACTAAAGAATCAGCCAGCAACCGTACACTCTTTACCGGGGGGCAGAGCCACATACATAGCCGCAAATCTGGGCTTGGTGCTAGCAAAGTCCAAAACTGGCAAGTATAGAGATATTGTTATTCACGTTGGCACCAACGACATTAGGATGAAGCAGTCAGAGGTTACGAAGCAGAACATAGCATCAGCGTGTAAACTAGCTGGAAAGATGTGTCAGGCATTGAGTAATTGTCTCTGGCCCCCTCCCAGCTAGGGGTAGTGATGAGCTTTACAGCAGACTCACACAACTCCATCGCTGGCTGAAAACAGAGTTCTGCCCGTCGCAGGAGGTAGAGTTTGTAGATAACTGGCTCTCTTTTTGGGACTCTCCCAGAAATAGGGTCAGGCCTGATCTGCGGAAGAGTGACAGACTCCATCCTAGCTGGAGTGGAGCTCATCTTTTGTCCAGGAGCATTGACAGGAGTCTCACTCCTATAGCCTCCCCATGAGATAGAGTGCAGGTCAGGCCTCCTTAATATAAGATCCCTTGCGTCTAAGGCAATTGCAGTAAATTAATTCATCACTGACCACAAACTATATGTTATTAGCCTGTGTGAAACCTGGCTAAAGCCTGATGAATTTATTGCGCTAAATGAGGCCTCCCCTCCTAGTTAAGCTAGTGATCATATCCCCTGCGCATCCTGAAGGGGGGGGGGTTACTCTGATGGAGTCATCCAGGTGTGCATTAGTTAGACGTGTTCTTTGCTTTGACTTAATAAAGTTCATGTCCGTAAACCGCTAGGACCTGGCAGAGCTCCACAACATATAACAGCCTCCTTTTTGACGCTACAGTTGTTCGGGCACATTTTTGGAGAGAGCAGAAACCTGCCGTGCAACAGCATGTATGTAGCCTTCTTCCAGCAAACAATCCACTTTACCTACTGTAAGTTCAGACAGTATGCAACGTCACGGGCAATATGCCTCATTGGTAGATTTTGTATTAGATTGGGCAATTTTTGCCAATTATGGGTAATCACATGGGGTGGGATAGTGGTAAGGATGCTTTGATTAGGTAGAAGGAGGGAAATCTGTGAGATTAATAATTTTCACTTTCTGGTTGGCGACCCCTGCTCTCTGCACACAGCCCAGCGCTGTGCAGCTTGATTGACATACATCAGAGAACATCAGAATTGGTAGGTCCGCCATTGGTGCCCCGATCTCTTCACAGATGAGAGCAAGTTCACACTGAGCACATGTGACAGACGTGAAAGAGTCTGTAGACGTCGTGATGAACAGTATGCTGCCTGCAACGTCATCTAGCATGACTACCTTGGCGATGGGTCAGTGATGGTTTGGGGAGGCATATCCTTGTGTCACAGTTTTGTGGCAGGACAAAAGCCAAGCAAAATCGTCAACTGAGGTGCAGCAAAACAAGCTGAGACAAACAATGAACCACAAACAGAACGACATTAGGGCAACTGAAATGGTATTCCCAATTAGAGACAACTGGTGACAGCTGCCCCTAATCGGGGAGAACAAAAGGGTGCCATTGGTGCCATTGACTGGCTCTCATGTTCCCCAAACCTAAATCCAATTGAGAACCTCTGGAACGTTATATATCACTGCATCTGATACCACCAAGTAGTGCCACAGACTGTCCAAAAGCTCACTGATGCTTTGATCCAGGTCTGGGAGGAGGTCCCCCAGGACACCATCCACCATATCATCAGGAGCATGTCCAGATGTTGTCAGGAGTGCATAAGGGCAAGTGGGGGTCATACACACTACTGAGTCACATTATGAGTTGCTGTGATGAAATTCACACAAGTTGGAACATCATATCATTTTGGTTTCCATTGACCATTGTTAAGTAATTTTGTTCCCAACAAATTACACAATGTACAGTAAAGATTTTGATCTTTAATATATTTTGTTCATCAAGACCCGATGTGGGATTTAAGTGTTCCATACATTTTTTGGAGTAGTTTATCATTTTATCATGGAGTATCTGTCCATGAAAGGGTAGTCTTTGTCATTGTCTGATTTAAGTGAATCAAAACACTGCAGGGTGAGACATAAATTGGAGTGGTATTTCTGATGATTGATCATGTAAACAAAAACTTGAATAACATCCAGTCAACCTGACACACAGCCACACACATCAACACACATCAACACACATACCCACAATGAAACACAAGCAGAGTGTATTCATCTTGCATTATTAACATCAGGCCAACGAGGGATTAAATTAATCTATTGCCAATTTGAATTGATGTACAATACAATACATCAGTTTGTGTAAAAAGAGCACTAACAATGTGTTTGACTCTCTGTGTGTACATACCTGTAGACATGGATTGGTTGAATGCATCCTTGGCTCTTTGAAGGTAGACTTTGGACCTTTGTTTTGCATCAATAGCATATTGAGTCAGCCTGTCCCAGAAGTCTGGTTCTCTTTTAATCCACTCAGTCTTGGGGACTGCACTCTGGGTGTTGCTGTCAAAGTAGGCAAACTGGCCATTGTCTAGCAGACCTAGCGCAGTGAACTCTGGGAAGTTAAGATCACCAGAGACTCCTGTGCATATGAATTTCAGAGAGTGGATGGCTATGGACAACAAGAGAGAAAATTGATATGTCGTTACTTATGACTGTCATGTTGTGTATCAGACATGCAAAATATTCACAATATATACATTGTGTACCTTGATACTTGTCGTAGATGTATTTATGGGACATGTATATGACAGAGAACCTTCTTGAGAAAGACAATACCACTAAACTTCAAATCAGGTATCCTTATATAGAGCTATGCAAATATTTCTGTGGAATCATAAACCTATGATATATATGACCATGGATGGTTGACATGACCTTTTTCTGGTTCCAAGCAACAAACACAATAACGTTTTATAATGTTCAGAACATGTTGTTTTATGTGAACATATTGAACATTTATGCAATTCACAATTTATTTTTCAGCCAAACATGAAACATTTCATATGGTATGACTGCCCCAAGCATGTTGCACAAAGTATAAAAATCTCATACAATGTGAGACTATATCATGCAACTTATACTTGACTAAAATGGTTTGCACATGACCTGGCAGGTACATTCATTTTTATGTGTTATTTTTATTTTTACCTATGTGTTATTTTTATTTTTACCTACTACAGTCAAAGTATCCTATTATTTTACCAGAATGCCTATTGAAGAAGACTGTACCTACACCATTGTCATACTTACTCATTCTTAACCAAATCTGGTTTATTTGCTAGGGGTCTAACTCTGTCTGATTTACTAGGGGTCATATTGAGTAATCAATAACTAAATCAATAACAGTAGTTAATATTCAACAGCCTAACTGTAAACAATTGCTTGTGATACTATTCCTTATTAGTGTGTTCCTCACTAGAAATATAGTTCTTCACTAGAGTCCTGTGTCCAATAATCAAGTGCTATACAATGCTCAATGGCACAATGTTTCACACCTTTGTGTGATTGTTCTTAAATAGTTTTTGTTTGAATGTTTCATGCGTATAATTCAAGTTTTGGCATTGACCAATTGCCGTTCAGTGTGGTTCATCCGATGCTGTGACACTATATAACTTGGTGGGACATTCGGGAATTCTGACCAATAAAAGGCTTTGGTAGAGATAAATCATAAAAATAACAATGGAACACATGTAAAATAATATCAGCAAAATACACAAGCATTTTGTTAGATTTAAAACAGGGCATGTCAGAACAGAGCTCAAATATATTGAAAGATTAAGAACAGATTTTTTGCCATGATTAGTAAAAATAATACAAAATGTAATGAACTCTCACAAGGAAATGCTGGACCTCAAGATAGTAATGATAAAGAATTAAGAGTTTATTTACAATAGCTTTCATGTCACACCATATGAAAATTCTAGGCACTGATAGAACAAATTGGTGAATACATCCTGATTCCAATATAAAATCTTAAAAAACACATACATTTTTGGAAATCTAAGATTCAATATAACATAACTCAATAACTTTTATGCCCAATATTTGAAGTAAAAGAAAATACTAAAATGTTTCAGCTTATATGTCAACCACCCATATACAGTTGAATACTGAAAACAATGATTTTTTGTTCAGAAAATATAAAAAAATGTAATTGATAATAGAATGTTCATTGACAATTAGTCAACTTAAGAGCACAATCTCTGATGGATGAGAGATACGGTTGGGTGTCAGGCCAAAGAGGTCATAATATACACTGATCAATAAAATTAAGGGAAAACTTAATCATCACCAAGTCAATCAAACTTCAGGGATATCAATCTGTCCAATTAGGATGCATTTGTTATTGTAAATCAATGTCACCTGCTTTGGTGCAAATGAAAGTGAGAACACGGGCACTGGAGTGCAACAGCAAGACAACCCCCAAAAAGGGAATTGTTTGGTACCCTGACTGCTGTTAGATGAAATCCTCAGAACCATAGTCAGAGTGTGTAGGCATTTCCTGGATGACAAAGGCATTGATGCCATTGACTGGCCCCCACATTCCCCAGACCTTATGGGACGTTATGTATCGGTGCATCCGGCCAGCCAAATAGCGCCAGAATGTGGAGCTCACTGATGCGTTCATCCATGTCTGGGAGGAGTTCCCCCGGGACACAATCTGCCGTCTCATCAGGAACATGCCCAAACGTTGTCAGAAGTGCATACAGGCACAGGGAAGTAGGGTACATATACAGTACTGAGTCACATTATGAGTTGCCGTGATGAAAGTCTTGCAAGTTAGAACAGCCTGTGATTTTAATTGTTTACTTTCATTATTGGAGTGTGAATCCAGCCCTCAATCAATTTTGGTTTCCATTGAATGTTGTTACATCATTTTGATCTTTAATATATTTTCTTTATCCAGACCTGATGTATGATTTTAGTGTTCCCTTAATATTGTGTCTTAGACATAGAGGCGGGTCCTGGTGATTTACAATCACACAGCATTTAGCAATGGACCAAAATGTATTTCGTAATACATAGTATAAGTTCCACTGTTTGTACAACCCTGTATTCAAAAAAAGTTGTGATGCTGTGTAAAATCTAAGGCAAAACGAAATGCAATGATGTGCAAATCATTTAACATACGTTGAAACTGAGAAAAGTTTTTGAACATGTGATGCCATTTATAAGTTTAAAAAAAAGCTGTGAATGGGGCTACAAAAGACGGGACAGGATGTGTAATGGTAAAAACAACCTGGTAGAAGAACTCACAACTTATTAGGTTAATTGGCAACAGGTCAGTTACATGATTGGGTAGAAAAAGAGCCTCTCAGAGAGGATGAGTCTTTCAGAAGTAAAAATGGGGATGGGTTTGCCACTCTGTGAAGAGTTTGGGGATCTCATCATCTACGGTACATAATATTATTAAAAGATTCAGAGAATCTGGAGACATTTCTGTATGCAAGGGACAACGCAAAAAAACAATATTGGATGACTGTGATCGTCAGACCCTCAGACGGCACTACATTAAAAACAGACACAACTCTACAGTGGAAATCACTGTATGGGCTCAGGAACACTTCAGAAAACCGTTGTCTGTGAACACAGTACGTCATTGCATCCACAAATGTAAGTTAAAACTCTACATTGCAAAGAAGAAACCATATATTAACAAGATCCAGAAATGCTACTGCCTTCTCTGGGCCCAAGCTCCATTAATATGGACTGAGGCGAAGTGGAACACTGTCCTGCGTTCTGACAAACCAATATTTTAAATAATATTTGGGAATCACGAATGCTGTGTCCTCTGGGCCAAAGAGGAAAGGGACCATCCGGCTTCTTATCAGCACACAGTTAGTTCAAAGCCAGCATCTGTGATGTTGATGTTGTGCATTAATGCACATGGCATGGGTGACTCGGTTTTATAACAACATTTGCTGACATCCAGACAACATATTTTTCAGGAGGACAATTTCAGCAAGACAATGCCAAACGACATTCTGCATGGATCACAACAGCATGGCTCCATAGTAAAATAGACTAGATAATTAACTAACCTACTTGCAGTGCAGACCTGTCACCTATTAAAGCAGCTGAAATTCTCTATCCAGCATGAATGGTAAAACATTTCAAAAAGAGGTGATGCAACACGTTGGTAACCAACTTTTATGAACACCTACAGGACGGTAGATCTCCAGTAACAGGATTGAGCAGCCCTTGGCTTATAAAGCTTTCTTCCACAAATAGCATCTATGAACTGTATATCCCATTTTCATAAATCATGCAATTAATACTGACCTGCAGATAGTGTATGAAGATGTCCTATTCCCAGAAACAGCAGGACAAAAACCCTCATGTTGAGGTTGAAAATTGGCGTATTTTCATGTAGAAATGTGTCGAGCGGCCAGGCACACCTAAACTGAAATACGATACCGCGGTGAAATTTGCTTTATATTCAAGATTCGGACTTTGATCGTCAGTACCTCATTAACGAAACTTGGTAGAAATAAACAAATGATCTGTTCCCTAATCTGCTCAATATTACCATCAAGCAACAGCCCTGGCTTGCCCATGGCAGTCCATATTTATGTTTCAGAGTCGAAAGAACGTGATAAACTGCTTTAATAGCTTGCGAGGTTAAGGCATCGTCTTAAAAGTGCACCATTATCAGGTCATGTTTATGAAATAACTCAAATGTTAACTTAAAAAGCTCATACCAAAATACGCAACCAATAAAGCTTCAAGGACAGCTGCTCTACCATGTTTTAGTTTTTCAATTTACAGAATTATCAATAGTTTTTAACGTATTTAACCATCAACAATTTGTTCAATAGCTAATACAACTTTTATTAAAATAACCAACTTGAATAGCTTCAGGTAAAACAGCTAACATCAATATCCATTTTAAAGTTTTGAATTGTTAAATAAATTTTAAGTTGTCAATAGCTGAGACTTGATTGTTTATCCAAACAACCAGCTGAAATAGCTTCAGGGAAAGCTGCTCTACAATCAACACATTTTAGTTTTGCAGTTGCAAAGTATGAATAGTTTTAAAGTGTTTTTAATAAAAAATTGTCTATAACTAGGGCCCTACCTATAACTTTAATCAAAATTATCAATTGACTTACCTTCATGGACAGCTGTTCTACACGCAACATAATTCCGTTTGTATTGTACATTTACAAAAGTTTGTATAGCAATTCCATACAAAACACTATCAAAAGCTCTGACCCAATACAACTTACATCCAAATGACCAACTGCTATAGCTTTAGCAACATGTGCCCAACATGTGATCACTTTGTTTAACTATTTTTTCAAATTAGGAATATGTTTATTCAGGATTTTCATCACCAAAACTGTCAGTTGATTTAAATTGAGGGACATCTGTAAGGGACTTATTTTTACAACTGCCCGATTTGGAAAATTATTATAATTTCTTTTATTACAATTCTCTAACAAACCCTGCCAATAACTCTTAAAAGTTATATTTTTTTAAAATACAAGTAGCTCATAAAAAATCAAGGGCCTTTACCTTAGAATCAACATCATTTCATCATAATTTCAGGCAATTTATTAATCCTTTTTTAAATGTTATTTATTTTATCGTATTGCAAATGCATTAGATATAAGACAACACTGTGTTGTCATGTTAACTTTTCTTAATCTTGCAATACAGTAATTCATGAAATTCTGAATAAATCATTTAGTCTGGGGTCTGATATTTGCAGATAGTTTTATATTTACATCCAGGGTAGATGTGATCCAATCAGTGTTCCTGGAGTTCCAAAAAGGGTTGCCTCAAGGTTAGATACTTAATCATTTTCTTTATTCTTCATATAAATAACACTGAGCAATTTGGCGTCTTCAATTCACGCTAGCTACATAGAGGGATGTTACCTTTTATGTCACACACCCACACCTGGCTGAGGTTTCCAAGGCTAGGGGCTGTGACATTAGGGCAGTAAAACTCCACAAACAGAATGTGAGGCTCAGTCTGTCACAGCAGAGACATTTACCACAACAATCCCTCACAATGTGCCCAAGACACTGCAAACCCCAGTCGAGTCACGGGCACACCTGTGTTCTCCTCCTGCTGTTTACTGTTATGCGCCTTGAAAAAAACAGCACTTTGCACTTTTAGCTGATCAAACTTCTAGAAACACAGATTCCAGTAGACATAATGTTGCAGAACACTTGCTGTTTGTAAGTGTAATGACAACAGGTCCAAGCAACACAGCACAACAGAGGTCTGACAAGGAAAAAGACAAGCTCCAGGAACCAGGGTGGCCCTGTTCCTCTGTCCAGCGTTGGTCCAACAGAAGCATTATATACGCGCTAAGTGTACTCTGTCCAACATGGGCAGGATCTGAAGTAACTAGAAAAACACAAACTGGAAAAACACAAACAAGAGGTCGTGTTAATGAGTTTAATCTAAGACAGGCCTTATGAACTCATTAAGAACAGCAGTTAATACGTATTTTCTCTTGTGGTGAACAGATCTGACCGTCCATGCAAAACCTTTCCCAGATCTGCAACACTCCTATGTGGACAGGGGAGCTTCTGAAATGTCACTGTAACGGTTGACCACCAACAAAAGGATGTTGTCATGTCCTGGCTAAGGGCTCCTGGCCATATTTGCATGCCCGGGGCTCACAGTCAGGACCTGCCAGTAGAGGTGTGTCACGTCTCCACCTAGCGGTGGCCGCTCCCCTGGTCGCGCGCCCCCCCGGCGTTCAACGTCGCCGGCCTTCTAGGCACCACTGTCCCTGTTTGTCTTGTTTCCCATGTCCTGTGAACGCATCCCTCCCTGATTCCCGGCAGCTGCTGCTCGTTGCCTGTGTATTTAATCCCTCCTGTGTCTTGTCTCTGTGTTCGTTATTGTCTCAATGTTATGTGTTCTGCATGATGGTGCTACGAGTACATTTACTCCAACCTGCTTTCTTTTGAAAGAACATTGAACTGTGCCAAGAGCCAGTACCGTAGGAAATAAAAACCTATCGAACCAAACCTACCTGCGTTTTGATCCAGTCCTTCTACGAACCGTAACAAGGTGCCTCTAGGCATACGCTATAGGTCTATAAAAAAGAGGTATTGACCTTTATAGGTCTATTAAAAATGTAATCTCCAGGGTGAGGTATTGACCTTCAGTTAAATAATAGTCAACAGTCAAGTATTTTAAAACAATTTAGATTATGGAAAACAATACTGATGTTAATGGTAAGGCATCGAACTCTAAGATCATTATAGTTGTTTTGACTCGTCTCTGTTGTTTTGGTTGCAACTCAATTGGCGTTTGTTTAAACTACATTCACTATGCATTTTTAACACGCTCCCTTAACTGAGAATACACCGAGGATCTGCGATAGACATGACTGTAAAGTCGTCTTTTGAAAACTGAACGCAGAGAGAACAAGGATAGTTGCTTCTTCGCTATCGCCAGAAGATTCAGAATATGTATTTGCTGTCTTTCTGGCAGGTGTCTTTGATGAGGTATTGATCGTATATAAAGCTAACTTTACCGCAGTAGCTTAGACCTGCATTGTTTAGCCAATAGGAATTTAGCAACCATTAAGCTTCAGTAAAATCCGTACGTAACCAAACTTTAGAGGTTGAGTAAATAAAAGTGAAAGTATGTGCTGTCAACATGCCCACTGTAGGAACTAAAGTTTCCCCCCGGGTTGCAAATCAGAGAATGTCCACGCCGTTCAAGTCTTCCCAAATCATACACCTTTATTACGAATGCGCACCCGGAGATCTGTCTCGCCGGACATGTAGATCTAAAGTCCGTTCACATCGGACCCCTTTAAATAGCCCCCCTTTCCACACAGTCAATGCATACAATTTGCTGC
>JACXGK010004158.1:0-39995 GCA_016801125.1 Novumbra hubbsi | reverse complement strand
ACCCCCCCCCCCCCCCCAACCCCTCTCAGAATGTTGCCCGCTGACGGGAGGCACGCATAATTAAGGTTATTTACAGAGGTCAGCAGTGGAAAACCGCAGGGGGTAACCATGGCGATGCCATTGTGCCCTCACCTCCCATGTCAGCAGGGAAGGAGAGAGGGACAGGTATACTGGCAGAAAGGGAGTGGGAGACGAGGTTGGAAAGAAGGGGGAGGAGGAGGAGAGGGGAGAGAAAATAAGTGAGAGGGCCAAGCAAAATCTCCCATCCAGCCGGTACAACCCCCTAACACTTTCCCTGTCAGCTCTCTGCTCACCACACACCTGTGTGTGTGTGTGTGTGTGTGTGCCCAGTCGTGCTGCAGTATTCAGTTGGCGTGCTGTTGTCCTGTCCGGGGGCAGATCTACCCAGAGGAGCTCTCCTGCTGATGTGATGTCAGAGAGGCTTTTCTGCTGCAGTCTGTCTGCCTCGGTCTGACCAGGGAACGAGTGGTGAAAATCCCTGACCACCACTCAGCAAAGCCGGGAACCTGTTTACACTCTCCACTCTCACCCCTGTTCCTTCCCCTCCCACTGACCCAACCCCCGTCCATCTCCCCTCTTTCCCTTCCCGCGCCCACTGACCTCTCCCTCTCTAGCCACCGCCCTCCTTTTCCGGACTGACCTCCCACTCTCCCTCCCCCACTGACAACCCCCCTGTCATTCCCCCCCCCCTCTCTCTCTCTCTCCCACCAACCATACCCTCAGTCTGCTAGATAGACTTATCTCAGCAAATCCTGCCCACAGCATTTGGATTGACCCTGATGTGTTCAAGACGTATCACGCGGGAACTTGAGGCAGTTCCGTTAAATGTGTGGCAATACTCTGCGGTGCTCTATCGGCAATGTAGAGCTTGCTACCTCGGAAGGTCGGGTCTCAAGCAGCTGATATATGAATGTCTATGCAAAACGAAATAATTTAGCGTCCTAAGTCTCCGTTGATAGATCTCGGGAAATGTAGCGTAACGTTAACAGGCCCTAAAACTCAGCTGGTCCAGCCTGCTGCCAAAACAAGACAGTGTCACCTGACCTGGAAACAGCCTCTCCTGTTGTGCAGCTCTACTAGATTTATGGGAGGTAATTACTACTTAATAACACATCATATGAGCAGTGGAACCCTTCCCAGACCTGCTTGTTTGGAAGCAGCAGTGTTTTCAGTGATACATTCTGTCATTCCATACAAGTTGTCACAGCATAATGGTGGTCCAGTAAAAGGCCTGTTGTGTCTGAAGTTTGTGTTTGGCCTTAAAACACATTATGTCTTCTAGGACTACAGTCACATGTCTCCCAGGCCTAAAGTCTCATGTCTCCCAGGCCTACAGTCACATGTCTCCCAGGACTACAGTTACGTCTCCCATGACTACAGTCACGTCTCCCAGGCCTACGGTCACATGTCTCCCAGGACTACAGTTACGTCTCCCAGGCCTACGGTCACATGTCTCCCAGGCCTACGGTCTCATGTTGAGGTGTGTCTTTGCATTCTTGTGTAATCCCGGTAGCCTGTCTGTGTTTTGGGGAAGTAATCCACTACAGCTGTTGGATGATTGGACTATATAACTAACAGTCGCTGGGTGGGAGGGGCTGTCGACACTCATTAGTCCAACTGTCACCGGCTAACACCTGTAACTCGACTGTGACCGCAACACACACACACAAGACCACACACACACACACAAGACCACACGAAAACAATTCTCTCTATCGCCCACCATTGTAGTAAGACTAAGCTGTCAATTAGTGTGCAAATTAGTAGTGGGTGATTGTCTAAATAGATTTACTTGGATGTGAACCGTCTTTTAACTCTCAAGGAAAATGACAGCTCGTTTAAGTGTCAATAACAGGAGGTAGTCAACAGATTTAACAGTCACATCTAACTCCAAACCCTCCTAGAGAAAACACCGCCAATGTGTTCTTAGCCACTAAGGCAACTTGATGGATTAGTACAGACTGCTATGTAGCAATTTGAATGCCAATCTCACATGAGGCTTTCATTTGTCATGACAGAGCTGTTATTACTGTAAATTGCTTAAGTCATAGTAAAATCATTCATTATGAATCTAGATGTTGAATATATTACAGAGAAACATCCATTAGTAATCACAATGAACACTTTTCAAAAAGGCATATTTAGTTTATGTATAGTAATAAGTACGTATCATAACTGTCTAGTTTTGCTCAAGAACACATTATCTAGAAATAATTACTTTTTTATACCCTGATCAAGAATCATGGTTTGCCCTAAACGCTCAGTACATCAGTGTCATATTAAAAATAATTGTAATAAATTTTCCTTATTTGTTAGAGTCTCATGCTCTTTGCTTTCTAATAATCAGCTTGTAATTGTTGCAGCCAAGCCCAGAAAAGAAAAGCTCTGTTCTAATGACGAAGAGCAGAGAAGAAAACCATGGAGCAGAAAGCCAGCAATTATTATTTCATTCCTCTAGCAAGAATTATTAAAATAAAAAAAAGGTCAAGACATAATTAGATTCTGATCCATCTTTCCAAATGAATTTCTTTATACTATATTTGTGGGATTTCGTTTTTTTGCAAACCCCTAAATACACCATTTGAGAACAATAGTTGCTGGTTTAATATTGTAAAACAGCACCATTGGTATTAACATGCAGGACAAATGGGATCCAGTCACCTGGCTGTAGCCTATTTGACTGTTAATATGGTGTACTTGCTGTGTCAACATGGGAATGTGACCTTAGTGAAAATGCTTGCAGGGGTTTTATCATCATGAAATCTAAATAGATACAACATTCAGCACCGTCACTGTGTTGGGTTATTTGTCATTTAATATGCATGTTGCGGAATGTTGCAGAGTAATTGCTAACTGTGAAAAAGCAGTCTGCTCTGTGGTCTCATTTGTAATCTAACTGAAGTGTTGTCGGAATATCAATGGCCAAGCAGGAGAGCCAGGGCTCCATCTGCATATACACACAGCCACATTTACTGTATGCTGTGCCGTAAGAGTTTCTTGAAAATTGTACACGGGTTGGCAGAAGGGTTGCAATAATTCAAGGGTAAAATTCAAGGGTGGCATATAATTCTATTTTTGGTTATGTCCACTTTATTTATACAAATCCGACTACTGAAAACAGACAGTGTAACAACAAAGTTTGGTACAAGTCTTTTGAATGTGCAACATCTCTAGGAGTGTTAGGAAGTATTTAATATGCAACTTAAGAATTGTTGTCTACTGCTGAGTTTATATATAGAGTAGCAATTTAATATACAAACAAATATATACTGTATATTGGAACTGATAATCACATATGACCACACATCACATGTTGTTGATGTTATAAAGATCTCCAGATATGTCTAATTTAGAATTACTGTAAATAAACCTTTCTCCACAGATCAAATTAAAAATAATTTTCATGAGCAAGCTACTTCATTATTGTTCAATGCCCCTTTGCCAGCTAGCTATCAGGACAAGCATTTCATGGCAATGATGGCAGCTAGCTACAAGTGACTTCATCTTCAAATTTGGGGGACTCAAAGATATTGTAACGGTTATTATGAATATTAACAACTAAAGTAAAGGAAATACCATTCAATCAAAAAACACGTGAATATATTATAGGTGTTTCAGGCTGGTGGCAGTTATTTCACCAGAGATGCTGAGCAACATATGTTTACAATCGAAATGTTTACTCACTTATTACCTTTGCCCATGATCACGCTCCTTAAATGCGACACAAAAAATAAACACCCAGCAGTTCACATGTTAAGATGACAAGAGGCAAGCACCACTCCAGCTGTCAATGAAATATCAGATGCCAGCTTCCAACTAGAATGGCTGGCAAAACTGTCAGAGAAAGAGAATAAAGTGAAGCAGAATAGAGGTGAGCGCCGAAGATGCCAGGGTAGGTATAGAGAGGCCTGAGGGTTATGGAGGAGTCTACGGGAGAACCGACTGATAAGACCCAGACCACAGAGTCGGGGGGGGGGGGGGGGGGGGGGGGGGGGGGGGGGGGGGGGGGGGGGGGGGGGGGGGGGGGGGGGGGGGGGGGGGGGGGGGGGGGACTGAGACACTGTCCATTCAATCAGCTAAATCATAGGGGATTTTAGCTGTAGTGGCACATTGTCTGGTTTAGGCACGGTTCCTCAGCCCTCAATGTATGGATTCCTCCACCACCACTAAATCATATGTTACGGCGTTCTAGCTGCATGTGGTCCATTTGTGAAGCTACATATGCACATCGTCTATCCGCACCTGATGTGATCTTGGGCTCTGCTCCCTTGCCTTTTCAATCTGCTTCAGATTAGTCTGAACACAGGAGTCACAGGCCAGATGGAGCCCCAAGGACAAAAGAAATTAACTTGAAAACGTTTCATTTTGGAACAGATCTTCTGTTCTCTGTTCTGAGCCCATTACACATTCATGTCACTGGCCGCTCTCTTCCCACCAGCTCTCTCCGGTCTTTTGAAGTAAGCCCAGCCGGCCAACGTCTTGTTTGCCTAATAGTTTGAATATGCAATTTACCAGTGATTTATCACCAGCCAGTTAAAAGCCGTCCTCAACACTTCGGCTTTTAACTTTTCTCCTCATGGACAATCACCGAGGCTGTGTTAAGCTTCCAATAGATTGTTGTAGGTAATAGTCGCACACTTACACGCATGTCCACACATCTTTTAGGACGAATATAGCTTGTTACTGGGTGGCGGAGGAGAAAATATGACTTATAAGTAGAGTGAAAATACTGTTAGTGTTTCAACCACACACTCTGTGTGTGCACGTGTGTGTGTGCGTGCATTATGTATTATCTAAGTGGAATGAATAATGCAGTGTAAAGATTCGTTTTACAGAACTTGTTACATGTAGTGTAAAATGTACTGCTAGCTGAGGTCTTCGGGGAGCTGAGGCACGCTATGACCACACACACACACACAGTCAGGACACGCTGACTTGACTCAGTGAACTCACTAAACCTCAAGAATTTGAATCGTTGACGCACTTTGATTCAATTATCTGCATTGTCAAATTATAGTTTTTGATTAATGCATAACATTTGGTTTTGTGTGGATACCATCATGTCATTGGCGCTACGAAACGTCTAACTCTTTTAGAATTTGATGACCTCCAAAAATGCAATGTGTACTATTCGCTCTCTCTCTGTCAGAGCATCAGCACGGACCTTCAGACTCCCACCGTGGCCCAACTGCATGTAATAAACAGGTGCTTTTGAACAGGCCTTTCTCCTGCTCTCCTGCTATTCATCATCTCTGCGCACTCACACACACACATATTAACAGCCCCGACAGAGCAGGGAGGAGAAAGCCTTCAACCAGTCTTGCCTAATGGCTGTAGCCTGTGAGTAATGCCCAGACTGCCTTTGTTGGTAACATGGGGCAGTACTCTGAGTGTATGTATGTAAGTGTCGACGGCTGTGTGTTCTGCACTTCTGTGCTTTCCCAGCATTAATTAAACTCCCCTTGTGAAGTGTGTGTGGTAATGTATTGTGTGAGGATGGTGTTTCCCTCTGTTCTCACCCTCCACTCTGCTGTTTGGGCACCTGTGAACCCCTAGAGGATTGTGTGGAGGGGGTGGGGGGTTGGGTGGGGTTAATAGGGCTGAGAACTGATTTAAATAATAATGTTCAACCTGAGAGATTAGAGAAACACTCCATTATTGGTGACACTGAGCTCCTCCATGGAAATATTAGAGTATGCCAAATGATTGGTTTCCAAAGTGTGATGATGGTTTGATTTGCAGTGATACACTTCCTCCAAGAGGGAGTATGCTTCAATGGATGGTGACAGTTGACCATCCGAATTTCCTGGTGTTCTAGGAACAACTGCTTTTTGCATAAACGTTTGTACAGTCCTGATCCACATCAGCCTAGCAATCCACATTGATCAGGTTTGAATAAAAAGTGAAAATGTGTTGAGTTGGCGGTATGTTTGACACTCCTGCTTATGACAGCAGACATACTGAAATACATTTATTTTATTGGACAATTTCAATCGCTATATTAAATAAAGATTCTGCAAGATGTCAGGATTAACATTTTTATGGAAATCCGTTTCTCGTCCCTGGTGAAGTTGTCATCTAGCGTAAGCACAATTGCTAAAGATCAATAACGGCAAGACTGGAAGAACATTAGTATACTCGCAACTCCCAAACGTCAGTTATCTCACATGTGAGACATCATTACATTCTGTGACCCATGGACCCATTCATATTTGTTAGCAATATTGATGTTTTACTTGGTCCTTCAGACTGCTGTGAATTGGCCTATATAAGGCATTCATGTACCACATTTGAAGAATGTTCTGTATGCATTTGTCTGAGCAAAAGGTTTCAGAAACCACAGATGTCACAAAAAAACTTCTGCAATGCCTATACCCTGTTCTTTAAGAGTTACGAATGATTTTCCCGAAACCAAGATGGTCGCATCAAATTTATTTCCACGTTCATGTTGTTTGTTGCCCAAGTTGCCTCCTCGCCCGTAGTGTATGAAATTCAAACTCTCCTCATCATTTGGATCACCGCTGATCTATGCAGTTGGAGTCCAGGGGGACAAGGTCTCTCTCCCTTGTTTTGTTTTGATACCGGAGGGTCTGTGCCAGCTTCCCGACGGCACCTCCCAGAGGAAACCCTGCAGAAGACGGAGTAAACAAGGAGGCCAGGATGAAACAAAACTCCTGGTCAAGGGGTTCCGTGTTTCCTGGTGATTGTCCCTGCAGCAGTCCATTTATCTCTCTGAGATATGCCTTGTACTTCTTCCTCCAGATCCTGCACACACAGCTCTTTACCAGTCATGATCGTAAGGTAGAAATAAACCGCAGTAATCAACATTGGTGGGTTACAATCGCATTCCAAAGAATCCTGCGATCCAGTTTTTAAGACAATTGGCAAAAACCGGCTCTGTTGAAGTGGATTTGGTAAGTGTAGGGTTTACTTCGAACGAAACTTTTATCCTAAATGGTTTATTTTTATCAGATGGATTTGATTTCTTGTTTGTGTCCGTCACTTGTTTTGTTCCCCCAGAATGGTTGGTTATACAGGAGGACTTGCTGTTTCTTCTTTTTTTCTTTTTATGTGTTGCCCGCTGTCAGTTGAAACATACCCACGTTTCAAAGTACAGCTGATCAAGGTTTAACTGTCCAGTCCAATGCTATGTGCAATTGTATATCGACTACCTTAATACAATAAGGACTTTCTATCTTCTATTGTAGCTTTTGATTGTCTTCGGATTACTGGCGATTTTAACATTCATGTTTGCTGCCAACTAGCCAATGGTAAGAGAGTTTTTATTACTCAGTGACTTATTTAATCTCACTCTGTCTATGGAATCTACGCACAAGCAAGGTCATAAACTAGATCTTGTTTTATCATTTGGCTTTCCAATTTGCAACTTTAAGATAATGATGTTTGTTTGACTTATCAAAAAACGGTTGTTTTTAATGCCAGTTTTCCATGCCTACTCCTGAAATATTAACTGTCAGGCAACTTCTCTCTGTCTATTAACCCTTCCACTGCCAAACCTCTTTCAGAGGCTTCTTAAAGTGACAATGGAAATTGTGCTATTTTAATTCTGCTTGATCTTGGTGCTGCCTCTGAAACGATTGATCATACCATCCTTCTAGGTCATCTTTGGCTAGAAGTTGGCATTCAGGCTACTGCTCTAAAGCCTTTTAGGAGGATTCCTCCTCCTCTGCATTAATCACCCGTGGGGTACCTCAAGACTATGTCCTATGCCCTATCTTATTCTCATTTTATATGCTTTACTTGGGCACCATCTCTCAGAAATAATACCTCCAACATTGCTATGCCAATGACACACAGTTGTACCATTCCCTGAAACCTGGTGACAAACAAATCCCTGTCTTTATGTCTTATAGACATAAAATATGCTTCCATTAAACAACTCAAAAAACTGAATTTGTTGTATTTGGCCACACAGACTCCACCAAAGTTATTGAAAATAACGGTTTTCAGACGTAGCTTTTAAAGCTATGGGCTATTGCCAAAATGAAACCCATTCTTACTTTCAAGGAATTGGAGACAGTGATTCATGTGTTCATGTCCTCTTGTCTGGACTATTGGAACTCTTTTATGTGTCTGCCAGTTTTCCTTGTCTCACCTTCTGCTTGTCCAAAAAACCACTGCTAGGTTTTTAACTAGTACAAAGAGAGAGAGAGCATCACTCTTGTATGGTGGTTCTCTAATGGCTAACTGTAAAATATCAAATGGTTTTTAAGGTGCTTTTATTTGTTTTTAATGTGCTACATGGATCAGCACCCACCTTTGTTTCTGACCACCTTACTCACTAGCAAACCTCACGGACCGTTAGATCATCCAACCAAGTGCTCTTGTGTGCTCCATGGTCGCGATTACATTTTGAAGGAGACCGTGCCTTTCTGTTGCTGCTCCAAAGTTGTGGAATTGTCTACTTTAATATATATTAGATCTTCCACTAGTAGCAACATTTTCAAAAAATTAAAAAAATAAAATCCGTAGCATTTGAGTCTGCAAATTGGTAGGAAGCTGTGTTAATGTTTGTCCTTTCCTTTGAAAACATGGTTTGTTAGCAATATGTTTTATGTATGGTTTTCCTTTTGCTGTCCTAGACACTTTTTGAATGCTTTTTGTTTGATTGTACAGATTGATTGCGCAGAGATACATTTGCATTATTTCAGTGATCATTGGTTGTTTTTTAAAACTGTCCTTGTTCCATAAACAAACACACAGTTCTAAGGATAGGAGCTATAAACTCATAAATAGACTCTTGCTCAGCAGTCTCTGAAACATAAGTGTCACGTCTCCGCCTACTGGCGGCCACTCCCCTGTCCGCGTAGCCCCCCGGCGTTCGACGTCGCCGGCCTTCTAGGCACCACCGTTCATGTTTGTCCTGTTCCCCATGTCCTCCCTGATTCCCTGCACCTGTCGCTCATTACCTGTGTATATAATCCCTCATGTGTCTTGTATCTGCATTTGTTATTGTCTAACTGTTGACTATCAGTACCATGCACAATTTCAGTAACTGTGTTTCACTGCCGTCTTATTTTGCCCTCTAAAATGACGACGTTGTTGCACTACCGCAAGTAGATAGGTTAAATAAAACCTATTTGACGATTGCCTATCTGCGTTTTGGTCCTCTCCTTACCTAACCGTCACAATAAGGACCATTCTGTTTTTCTGTATAACGCCTACAGGCCAATCGTTCAATCTAAAGTATGGTGTATGTTGCTATATTGATAGGTACATATTTAAACCTCTCCTCATTTTAAAAAAGTGACTTGTAATTGGAGATTAATTGTCAAAATCTATTTTTCTTATACTGGCCACACAGTTTTAAAGTCTCCTAGGCTTACAAACAATCACTGAAAAAAGCTAAATGAAATGGTAAAATAATAACACGTTTTCTGTTCAGCCCCCCAGACGTTGAAGACTAAATGTTTTCAACAGTGGAAAAATATGTCTACAACCCTGGTTAAAAACAAAGCAAAGCAGCTGACCAGTATAATTTAAGATTAAGTTAAAGTTCAATTCAGCAGTAAATTAAGCTCTAACCCATGGGCATTCATTAAACTGGCACAAACCTCTGTTATGCTTAACAAACAGTATAACTTGTTCTGTAGTTAGCGTAAAACCGAACAGAAGCCTCTGTCCAACATAACAGTGTAATAATGGATAATCATAACAGAATAATCCTGTGCAGTAATGTAGTAAAGAAACATTGTGTGATATATGTAGAGTTTTCATAGCATCCTATACAATTATTTAGTGAAGAACAATAGTGTAATATAGTGTCTTCATGGAGTCACAGGAGTCCTGTGTAAGGATGCCATAAAGGATAATGTAGTTGTGTCCTCATAGAGTTGAGTATTATTATGTAATCAAAGATAAGAGTATAATGTGATGTCGGCAATATAATGATGTAATAAAGGATTATACAGTAGTGTGGTTCTGTCTTCACATAGTCAAGTATAAAGATGTAATAAAATATACAAGTATAATGTGGTGTCTGCATAGAGTCCTATAAAGTGATGTAATAAAGAATTATACTGTATTGTTGTTCCGTCTTCACATAGTCAAGTATAATGATGTAATAAAATATACAAGTATAATGTGATGTCGGCATATAATGATGTAATAAAGGATTATACAGTAATGTGGTTCTGTCTTCACATAGTCAAGTATAAAGATGTAATAAGATATACAAGTATAATGTGGTATCTGCATAGAGTCCTATATAGTGATGTAATAAAGAATTATACTGAATTGTTGTTCCATCTTCACATAGTCAAGTATAATGATGTAATAAAATATACGAGTATAATGTGGTGTCTGCATAGAGTCGTATATAGTGATGTAATAAAGGATAATAGTGTAATGTAGTTCTGTCTTTATGGAGTGCCAGCCAGTCTCTTGGCGCCAGAGGGGAGACAATGTGATCTATCCTTATTACTGGACAGACACCTCCTGGTGTGTTATCTTTCAACTATTAGACTGCACTTAACCACTCTCCTCGTTCCTTGCCCACTGGCTTCCTGTTTCTCCGAACCCCACTCTCTTCATCACGTCTTTCCCTGCCCTGGTCTTACAGTCTCTGAACCCACTTGCCTAACCTTCTTTCTCTGTCCTCTCTTTTCATCGTTTCACTACATGCCTATTTACTTCTTCTGTCTCGCACATCTATCTCCCTTCTCCTTTCTCCTTTCTCTCCCTCCATCCTTCCAGAGTCACCTTCACTCCCTCTCCCCCTCTTTGTTTTATAGCTAAAAGCTGTTATTCCGCTCGGCTGCAGCCAGACTCCTCTCTGTAATATTTCATTCATCAGAACAATTAAAGCGGAACATTGGTTTCTGTGATGATAATTAGAGAGAGAGGATCTAACCTGAGCAGCACCAGGACACGACAGCTTGATTACTCTCATTTACCGACCCCGCCTGGTCTATTCCAGCGCTATTATGCATTGTCTTGTCAAGCAAATAGAGGAAAGAACTGCCGTGAAATTGAGAAAGAAGGACAACTGTGGGAGTGTGTGTGTGTGTGTAGGGGGGAGGGGGCCAAACAGTTCTTGGGGGGCCTCTCACAGATAGCATATGAACAAGTCATGGGCCACGGCCACATTTTTAGAATTACATGGAATTAGCTTTAAAACGGCAAGGGGTACTCAAGTATGCGACGTGTACGAGTGGCCTGTAATAGGAGCAAGTCTGTTGGAGGGTGAAACACCCCATTATCCCTGTCTCCTGCTGTGGCCAAATGTTACTCTCAGCCTCTCTAACCAGTCGTTTTCCTCCCCCTCTGCCCCCCCTCGGGACTAAAACCTTATTCTGTAAGTGTAACAATATCCTAATTAGATATGAGAAATAAGGGTAGAAGGAGAAATACGGTACAACTAAGTATAAGAATACTACAGCTGGGGACTAATTTATTATTCTGTTAGGTAAAGTAGTTGACTGCCACAAACGTCATTTGAAGTAATCGCAATGGCCGGGAATTTCCTGGGTAAACGATTCAAACACAGACTGGTCAATCAGAAGACTAAAATCGTTTTAAGCAACATCTGTGGATGAACACTGCTGGCCAATTTCATTCCTAAGGCTCTCATGTTGTAACAATTATGCCAAAGTATGAGCTATTATTCCATGTAATGAGCCATAGCATTGGCTAATCTGCCCTAGCGTGGCTGTGTCATGCCTCTCTTTTCCTGAGTCCAACTGTGTACATGATTATCATATCCACTGGTTAGTGTTAGAAAGTGTTTGTATTCCAAATCTTTATGAAACATGTTATGTTTAATCAGCCCTTTACATTGATCGTATGGCAGTGATGCATAGAGTTACTGTATGTCTGTGTGTGGTTGTGTGTGTGTGTGTGTGTGTGTGAGACGGAAAGGGAGAAAGCAAGAGCGTCTACACTGTAAATCTAGGGCTAATTCCCATTGTTTACCTCCTCTGAAGCGCCAGTCAATCAATCAATCCCACATTACCTATTCAAGGTTGTGACACAGGGGATAAACTAATAAAAGAGCCAATCGATCTTGACCTTCTTAAATTCAACCTGCTGTGTCTGTGAGTGGGCGTTCGCCCTGCCTCCATTCCCGCTAAGCCATAACACGAACCAGACCTTTTCTGGATGTACCTTACATACTGCCGAACCTCTACACTAGCTGAGAGAAGGTATAATGGATGTGTGCTGCTTGGAGCTCTGACCTTACACGACACTGAACACTCTCTTACAGGGACAAGCTTCCTGCTTTAGAAGCTGTGAAGTGACATCACAGCCCACTCTGCTTACATCTCAATAATCCTCTAGAACCTGAGACGGCTCATTTGGTTTACGATGGAAACCACTGTGGAGGCAAAGGAATCTACTGCTAATTCAATGCTTTAATGAGCCTAGTTATTAGAACTAAATGTTAATGATGTATTCAAGTGGTCCTCCAGCTTTCTACTCCTCACAGATCAAGAGCAATATCCCAAGAAAAAACACTACACACGCTAAGTAAACAAAGTTGAAACAAAACTTCAAACTTGAAGGAGTTGGGTATTCAAAGAGTCTGTGATGTCATTGGCCTCCACCAGTGCTTCAGGACCACTACATACAACTAACTCATTAGAGGAACACATACAACTAACTCATTAGAGGAACTCATACAACTAACTCATTAGAGGAACACATACAACTAACTCATTAGAGGAACTCATACAACTAACTCATTAGAGGAACACATACAACTAACTCATTAGAGGAACACATACAACTAACTCATTAGAGGAACACATACAACTTACTCATTAGAGGAACACATACAACTAACTCATTAGACTGACCCAGCAGTAAATCAACCTCAAGCCAGGTCAACGTAAGAGGGTACTATGTGTGTCACAACAAGGTCAATGCTCTTGGGACAGGCTCTTGAAGAGTAGGACTTTCCTGAATACTGTTAGTAGCCAGTAATATAATCTTTGGCTCTAAAAACTATTCACCACCTCAGACTTTTATCCGGCCGCACACCAACCTAGTACCGAACGGCTCTACACACCTACCCCTGGGGGGGGCAGGCTATTCCAGGCCAATCCAAGTCCCACGGCGCAACGGTATCATTCCGTCTAGGGGGGATTCTGTCTTAGTTCAGTCATAATCCCACAGATGGTAGCTTCGCCCCATTGGCTCCTCAGCCAAGCACCAAATGCCTGAACCTGCAGTTTCTCTCGTACTGACCAGGACTCTCTACAACACAACAACACATCATCAGTAGGGTAAATCAAATTATTGCAATTTAAAATGGTGTCAAACTACCAGAATTTGATGAAGAGTGCCCTGATTCAACAAACTGGTTTGGGCCACTGAGAATTTGGTTCAGAGAATAGGGTTTAGTGTTTTAGCGATTCAGAAAAACTGAAAGGTTTTGCCAAAGTAGTGACTGATCCGAAACATAGGTTTAGGCCACTGACAATTTGGTTTAGTGTTTTAGCAATTCAGAAAAACTGTAACATGGTGGAATTGTTAGGGAATCAAGTCAAAGTTAGAATTCAGTACATCCTCAGTACATTCAGTACAAACATCCCAAATCATCCATCTCCAGACCAAATTAAAATCTGTCAGAGACACACATTACTTTATCTTAAATTCAAGGTCAGAATATTCAAAGAATGAACAATGCATGCAATTTGAATACAATCCCAGTCACAACGATTGAGTGAGCTGGAATCACTTCCTTCAGCAGAGGAAACCAATACACATTGTCTCTGCGTCATACTACAATCACACCGGAATACATCATCTGACACTATATAAAAAGAATTACAAACTGCTTTAGGCCTAATTCTTCAAAGCATTTGATCCAAACCTAAAATATCTGACAAAGAGAGGATTTAGGGAAAGCAATGTCAAAAAGCACGAGACAGACAAGAAGGGATGCAGGAAAAGACAGAGAAAGAGAGAAAAAGGGCAAGAAAGTAGAAATTTGAGGTTGAGAGTAAGAACGAGAACTGAGAGCAATGTAGTGAGAGAGAGTGAGACAGAGTGAGAGAGAGAGGCATGGAGAGAGGAAGCCAGTGAGGGCGAGGAAGAAAAAGAGAGAGAGTTCCTCTGCAGCACTCTGTCGGTTCTGTGTTCACGGTGGCTGAGCAGAGTGGAGCCACAGCTGGCCCTACAGGAGCACTTGGCACGCGATCAGCCCTGCACTGGGCACGCTCACAACCTAGCCCCCATAACGATCACAACACACCAGTCACAACAACGCCAAACAAACACTGCGCCACATGCACGCACACTTACAGGCAGTCCAAACATATAAGGTGATCTGCGCGCGGATACACACCGAGCCGCACGCAATCCATGTGCCTTTCAAGTGTCCCTCAGCTCAGGCCTGCTACCCTGCCCGCTTGGAGATGCATGGATACCTGGACGACAAGGGCGCGGAGATATTTACATCCACATCCGTTAGGAGCTGTGGCTTTGTTTTTAAAAGCTACATTCGGTTATTGCGTTCATTTGTTGGTTTTCAAATGGTGCTTATGAGGGCCGACTCAATGTAGGTATTTTTTTGCTGAGTTCATGTGAAGTCACATTTGAGCTTGTCCAGAAGAGCAAGTCGGTCTGCCCGTTTGTTTAAACAGTTTGTTTGTCGCTGTCTGCCTGCTCCCTCTCCTAATGAAGGCCAGAAAAACAAAATAAAAGGAGGTATAAATGGCAGAACCATCTGGCTCCTGCCTTGCTGAAGACAGAGGGAAGACGAGGAAAGAGAAGTATTCTTAGGGAGAGGTGGATTGAGAGGAAGAATATATCTTGATGAACAGAGGCCAAATGAAATGAAAGGCGGAAGAGGAAAGACGGGGATGATTCTAGTTATATTCCAATCATCAGGTTCGTTACAGCCACCACTCCAGCAGCTGCCCAAAGCAGGCTCCTCTGAGGACAACTAAACAGGCTGGAAGGAGGGCCCCAGGAACCATTAGGTCCCCTAGGACCCTTGATGACAGAGCAACTGGGCTATTTATGCCTTCACAGTGAAACACTGTCAGGGGGTCTTCTTGCTAGAAAAACGCCCAGCTATTTCAGGGCCGACATCAGAAAGATACTTTCTGGGCAGGAACATCACACTACAAGCGGAAAGTTGGCTGGTTGATGGAAAGAGACAGTCTCTACCACTGCAGTGCATTGAAGTGCTTTCGTGCCTTTAGATATAATGACTGAAGTGTGATCAATAGATGATTGTCTGTAGATTCATTTAGAAGCGCAATTAAGTTCTCTTAGTTGAATGTAAGATGACATGCTGTAGCCTCATATGGATCACCACCAGTTAGCTGTGATTACAATCATGGTGATAGGTGTTGAGCCCGCTGCCTTACTGCTTTACTAAACTACCGTTTAATGAATGAGGCATTGAAAACATCAGGAGAGAAAAAACTTTTTAATAACATTGTCTGAAAACACAGTTTAGGAGTAAAACAACAAACTAAAGTGTTTAAAGTAAGAATTGTTCACAGAGGTACAGTAGGTGCGCAACACACTTTTAGGAAGTTTTATTACGTTTTTTTTAAATCATGAAAACCTTTTTTAACTTTGAGAGCTAACCAGCAGCCTAAACGCTTAGTCTCTGTAGCCTTTGCCTCTCAGGACTCCAGCCTCACTCAACCGATCAATAATTAGTGACCTCAGAACGAGAATTTAACAATGCCGTGCTATAAATGTAATTAACTGTCAGTTCATCAGTAAGAGATTCCAGCCCTGAGATTTAAACACTTAACTTTCAAGTTCTCTCCACCCAAACGCCCACACACGCAGACACACTCACACACACGCACACACACTCAATGAATCTTTGGAGTAATTAGACAGGTGTATCCATTAAGATTGCTTTCCATCAGATTAATTAGCTGGTCATGATAAGCTAGTGCTAAATTTATTATAATAATCTGGCTCCTATAGCCAGTCATCCTAGCGGGACAGTTTTCAAAATGTATTGATAGGATTAACCAAGTTGGGTGGCATTAAAGGGCATTATGTAGAATGTTTATATTGTAATATTCAAACATGTTTATAGTTTATCAGCAGTAAAATGTTTATTATGGTGAAATTCAATGTAATACCAGAAATACTCATAGTTCCATCTCTTGGGGAGAAACATTTTGGCATGCCCAACAATGTCCTCTCACATGGGTAAATCAGCATTTCTTTGGGGTTACTGGGCATGTTTTGGGTTACTCTATGGAGACTTAAAAGTTGTGAGAATTCTATACATATTCGGTCAAGCAAATACTGATGCTGTACAACTAAGATACATTTTCAGACTGCAGCCAGTTGACTATTGTGGTTGTGTAAGGTTTAAATGATGTAGCTTCTGTGTGGTGCTATGCTGGCCTAGATTCCTTTAAAGCATTTGAGTTTACATTCATGATTTTGTACTTGGTTTGTTACACAGTGCCCCACACTAAAATGCATTACATTTACCATTCATAGAACTAAACAATGTAGCTTACTTTCTGTCAAATAAATAATTAGCCTGTCAAAAATACATCACAACCTCAAAAATCGAATTGCATTTTAAATACTTCACAGATATGAAACAAAGACAATAATAATATTTGTAAAATTCCTCCAATATAGCCTTATTTTAAAAAGAAAATATATCAATATTGATATACATAATATGATAAAATAGGTTATATTTGATTACACATTCCATGACAGTGAGGCATTCTTCGCAGAACAGATTGATGCAATTACAGAAATTAAATAATAAGAATTCACCAATAAATTGCTTGTTGTAAAGTTGTTGTAAAGTGAATAGCAATCCGATAAAACATTTTTTTTTACTGAACTGAATATAATCCAGTAACCACATATACATTTCAATTCAAATTAGTACATATGGTTGAAATGGGCGCCGAAATCAGAAAAGCAATTTTCTACTTTATGTGCATTGCGACTAGGTTCGTTACTAGTGTAATTTGACGACCGAAAGATCTGAAAGGACGTATGTAGCCTACTGTTCCCGCGTCAATTTAAGATACTCGTTCAGGCCAGTTGAAGAACTTGATTTCGGTTAATGTGCGCTGCTTTGGTAGAGAGAGCTTATAGTAGGCTGCCTGTTCATAGTTGTTTTATTTAGGACCAATATATTCCTGGTACGACTCCCGCGGTACTCACGTAATAACAGTCCTGCGAAGTGCGTGGCATTAACACACGCTTTTTAGCTAATTATCTACATTTGCATTTGCCAAAAGACAGCTATTTAGATGGCCGGTGTATCGGATTGTGCATATATATTTGCATGTATCTACTGTAGGTGTGATTGGGTATGTTGCCCAGATCTGTGAATAGTTCATGACTAACATGTTTATAATTGTTCTGCCTAAAACAACAAATCACAGAACTATCTTGGGAAAATGTGTTTATTACTATGTATTGCTTTTAATAGGGTTCAAATGCAAGGTTGAAGATAATGGTTCCTGTAGGTCAAATTCAGTTAAGTTTAATTTCGTGACAATTTCCCGTCAGCATTGGATTGTATTCGGACTATAAGGTCACATATGAAAATGTGCAGATTCACTGTTGTCACTGGATAAAAGGGTCTGCAATACATCTATAACAACGTTACAGTATTGTAGTGGCCAATTATTTTACTAAGGCATCAAAAAGTCCCCATTTGTCTTTATTTGGGAAACATGTTTACTGTATATAAGACACATTTGTCACAGTAACAATATCTAAACTGGTCAACATCAGATTTCTAAAATGTTCTAAAACTCTGAAAATACAAAACCTGATTTGAAGGTGGACTGATTGCCATGCCCTTGTGCATACTTACCCCCTGTAGGCTTGGACTCATCATGCATAAAGGCTCCTCCCAGCTGCATGCTAATTGGAATTGGAAGATCACAATATGAAATGGAAGAAAAGCACATAGTGTTAAGGACTTTAACAGTTGTATCATCCCAATCAGATGGAATGTATTAAACACAAAGGCTAGTCCCCAAAAGAAATAAGGTGAACACGATGGCTTGACATAACTCATAGGAATAAATAGGCCCACACCAAATTAAACCTCTGTGAAGGTTCATTGATGATAATGATGATGACAGATGACCGCCGTCATCTGCAATAGTGCTCTTGCTTTTCTAATGACAGATCCAGACCTGTCTGGAAAATTGGTCCCATCTGTTCACAACATGAAAATCCCATTTGAGAAAGGCACAGTGACAGTTATAGGTTTTCCCCCAATCACGCAGGATTTTTAAAAGTATTTAGGGAATTATCCAAAATATCAAATACAACCTTTAAACCGGTCACAGTATGACCATACATTATGTTTGCATCAGTAAACTCCCTATTATTTGCATCAATGTGTTTTTAGCTCTACCTCTTGTTTCAGACCCTGTTTCATATTCTCTGAACTGTTCATTGGTTTATGTTGTCCACAAAACGTTCTGTTTTGTTTCAAATCACCTGTACCAGATGTCTGTTTTGTTTTAAGTCACCTGTACCAGATGTCTGTTTTATTTTAAGTCACCTGTACCAGATGCCTGTTTTGTTTTTAGTCACCTGTACCAGATGTCTGTTTTGTTTTAAATCACTTGTACCAGATGTCTGTTTTGTTTTAAGTCACCTGTACCAAATGTCGGTTTTGTTTTAAGTCACCTGTGACTGTTCTGTGAACCCAACTTCATTAGTCATCAATACATTTAGTAGACATCTGCTGCCAAACAACTACTGATTAAAAAATGAAACTGGGTAGGAATCAGCAATGTTTTGTCTGATTTAAAGATCTAACATATTGAGACACACTGGGTCAATATAAATCCATTCTGAAAAATGCATGACATGATTACAGTATGGTTTTGATGACTAAACTAATGGACTGATTTTGTTTCACATTGAAGTTATCTTTTGAATCAATGACAGTGTGGTTAGATGTCAAGGTTTCAAATGTACAGTACTTTGCTAAAGTCTTAGTCATCTGAAAGTCCAAGACATGTATTTAGGTAGTGAGTGTTTATTTGTAACATCTATATTTTATGATATCTATATAATTTGTTTTATACAATAATGCCCAAATAATTGACTTTCAGGTGCCAAATTCTTTTTCACAGTACCGTACAACCATCAGCACATATGCATGCTTTTTGTCATTTATCTCTAAATTCTGAAATAATGTCATTAGTTCACCCAGGGATGAGGGAGGAGCATATGTGCCAACAAAATCTTTTCAAGGGTTAGGCTAAGATTGAAACAACCAATTACATGATCTCTGCTTTGGGGCGGACCTGCCTCCTTGCTATGCAAGACACCAACCTGCCGAACAAAAATTTGCTTTGAAAATTCCACTAAATCCCCTGGAACAAAGTAATAGTACCGTTTATTTAAACAACATAATTATACTAAGAGCAATTAAAATCATTCTTTGTGAAGGGCAAATAAAATATAAGAGCATGTACTGCATGTGAAAAATGCATTTCTAAATTAAACAATTGATGATCTGTTTTGACTAGTGCTAAGAAGAGTGATTGTTATCACATATTTTAAAGCATGTGATACGAAACAGAAAAAGTTAATTATTTTCTCAGCCCTGGCTAAAACTATGACCAAAATAATAGTTATTTATAATTAATATGCCTTATTTTTATTGCAAGTGACTGGACGGCAGTGTTGCATGGTTTAGTTTTCCATATATCACAGAAAGAATTTAGTGTTTGTTTAATGGTGTTTCCTATCTAGTCTGTGCCCTAATAAACATTGGTTTTATTGTGCTGTATTATTATGAAGGTTTACTTAGGATGCCTGAGAGTTAATGGAGCAATCAAGTTTTTTACCAAGAGGAGAGGTGCTGACTCAGAGGACCAATAAGACCTGAACTAATCAACACTGTGGAGACACTGGGGAGGAGGAGACACTGGGGAAGGAGTAGACGTTGGGGGAGGAGGAGCCACTGGGGGAGGAGGAGACACTGGGGAAGGAGTAGACGTTGGGGGAGGAGGAGCCACTGGGGGAGGAGGAGACACTGGGGAAGGAGTAGACGTTGGGGGAGGAGGAGCCACTGGGGGAGGAGGAGGCACTGATAAACTTTAAATGTTTTCAGTAAAATTAGAAGTTGATCAGTTACACGATATTGCATGTATCTGAACCCATCTGTCAAAAGCAGCCAGACACCTATATTCTAAACACGCTTTTACTTACTAAGCAACGGTCGTCAGTGTCACACTTGTGTTCTGCGGAGTGGATAGCTACGCCAACACATGCAACAGGTTAATCGATCATCACATTCAACAGTGTTTTTAGAGTCTGATACAGCAACTTCTAAACATTTACAGTTATGTCCAATGTTAGCTTAATGGATTTCAATTTGGCTGTAAGTGATATATGGATACAGATGTGTGTGACTGATTTGTCTAGTTACCTGTAATTATGTCATTATGTCTAATGGTAAGCAATATGGTGTTTCCATAACAACATGGTGTAACTGAGAAAAGATCATTTGAATCATTTCTAATGACCAGATTCATGTTTTTCAACACAACCATTAGATATGTGTATATATTCGCATTACACAAAATAAAGTGCACATAACAAATACATGTATTTGTCAACACAATAAACTGTCAAGTCAAATGTATCTGACTAAAGGACATTTTACAAGCTTTACAAAATGTCACTGGTTTATAAAGGATAGCAGAGCAGAGTGCAGAATGAGGACGTAAAATACAGAATAAGGACGTAAACTAAAACTTGGTGAGATAAACAATATGCCCACTTTACAAAGGCTGTAGCTCTTTATTGTTAACAGTTTCAAAAAGGCTTTGTGTTGTTTTGTTCTGAGAGAAACAGCCTGTGCAATGTCGAAAAAACCTCAGTGCACTATGGACCTCTACGCCATGTTGCCTAGGTCAGATGTCAGAGGTATATAACCCATACTAGTTACCGAGCAGCAGCAATGAGAGTCATCCAAAATGACCAATCAGAACATCCACAGCAGGATCGTCTCCTACGAAAACAGGAACCTCATGGGCCGCTCCTGCGTGTGCTCCTCCCAGAGCCGGTCACTCCGGCAATGTTGATGGTGGTACTTCATGAGGAGGGGGGACGCACTCCGAACCAGACCCTGAGAAACGCCCACGGGCTGAGGTCCTGCCGCCTGAGATCCACATGACGAGGCCCCACGACAGGGAGGGCTTCGGAGGCCAGGCGTCCCGCTATTACATGACCAGCTGCATGTCCTGCCACATCACAAGGAGCCCCTGGCTCAATTACGAGTTGCCCCACTTCCGAGGCGGGGATGATGCACCTGTGGCCCCGGGGAGTACAGGCACCTCGGCATGGCCAGCGTGGGGGGGTGGGAGAGGGGGCATTTGAAGGCACGGGTGGCATTGGGGAGTAGGAGACTGGGAGTATCAGCCCTCGACTGACTGTACTGTAGACCGCCAGCAGCTGAATAAAAAAAGAAAACAAGATTTGAAAAAACACAAAGCGAAACGGGGTCACATTGTTTGTTTGAGAGGACGTCTGTCACGAACCCCCGCGCGGCTCTGTGAACCCTGGGGGCCATTCAGCTGAATGTCAACGCACCGACAGCGACAGTTCTTCCTGATAATGACCCACACGGACGTATTCATTATGGAAGCCGGGGCGTTCACCTCTCCGTCTGGTTCCATCCACCTCATGGGCTCCCCGGGGCCACGGGTATTGACACTATAATGAGTGGACTGTCCTGGCGAGCGCGACTTCTGAACTAGAGGGAAGGAAGACAACGCGGGGACGCCTGTGCTTGACCGGACCGTTGATGCAGGCTCACGGTGTAGGGAGGTTCACTGTGTGTGCGTGAGAGAGTTGCGAAAGCCCGGTGCCCTTGGGAGGCCTTGTGACGCCGCCGTATCGGTCCTGATGCAGGATGGCAGTTTCTGGGCTCTGACCTGTGATTGGGTTGTCATTGGTTACCGCTTCATGAGTTGTGACCGTCCCTCTGTCCCCCAATGGCCAGCCTGGTATCAGCAGAAAAGTGTCAATCTGGTACGCATTTGGAGAAATCGATGAATCACAGGGACATGCCACATAACGGAATAAATTACATTCAATCGGGGGGAGGGTCTCATCGCAGTGAACGCACATAGAACAAGGGGGGCAGGTTTAGCATTGCGCACTTACTGCCTAGGTTAGCCCCCCCCCCCCCGTGAAAACCTATTGAAAGCAACGTGTTCGCCTATGCATCACGACGTGTGACATGTTTCCTTTAGGATATTGTTACTAGATTGACACTTGTTAATGATATTGTGTTGTGCAGCACGGGGCCAAGCTGAGGTGGAGGGGTGTGTGTGTGTGTGTGTGAGAGCGTTGGCTAATGCCTGGTACACACGTGAGCCCTGGCATGCCCTCGTACACAGCTTGGCATGGTTGGTTGAATCACACTGCGCTGGAATTAGTAGGATAATCACAAGGGAAACTCGGGCAGGTGGCAGCCCTCCTCTAGGCCTTGTGTCAGAGCTGGGCTGGAATGAAAGCCTGCACACACAGAAATGCACCCCTGGGCCCTCGGAGGTGCCCATAAAGTGGTTGAACTCTGGCAGATGGACAGTCAGGATCTCTGCATCAGCGCCGTGGATGAGGCCCAAACTCATGTAATTGCATTTAATCACCACTTTATTCATGGTTATGGCTGATGCGAGGGTTAAGGTGTCAGCATACCTCGTCCGCATGTGGCCTTGGACCGTTTGTCTTGACATCCAATGGGCTGTGAACATGTGCCGCCAACCTCTAACAAAGGGACAAGAAGACTGAAAGATGGAGAATCTGTTATTTTAGAACCACCTGGGCGTTCTTGAATTCCCACTGAGATGTTGACCAATCAAGTTGGCTTCAAATCAGATTGCAGCATTGGATGTCAACATCCCCACTGCTTGACAGGGGTGAAAAAATGGGGGATGGGTGAGGGATTTCTTACATCCCTACATCAAATAAACAATATCGATTACAGAATCAATTAATGTTTGTTGACATAGCTGGCCATTCGGTGGATGTTTCTTTTGACTTCAATTCAGGCAATAAATGGTCAATTCTGTTGCATTTAAACTGGCAGATTTCCAGTCATCATTTTTTAAGTACCTCAGGTACATCCAAGTACATTTTCAAGGATACGGTAATTATTTACCCTCTTAATACTTTTCTTGCCTACGATTGGGCCCTTGGCTGGATATGGAATGTCGGTCTTAAGAAAAGGTATGCCTTGATCACTGCCAATAAGGGCTATTTAGATGTGAGAAATGAGCCATATGCTGCATATTGTCTGTTTGTGACACTGAAATGAGGTGGTAGAGAAACAGAAATGTAGCTGTCTTATGCAATCCAGATTTAATTTAGAGCGAGGGGAGCTCATCTTAACCAACACAGGTACTTTGAGAGTGCCTGTTGTGCACTGAAGAACTGGCTATGGCGAGATTTCCTCGTTCTAAGGGTGTTAGTTATTTATAATGAGAGATACCTGGAGACAGGCTCTTTCAAATGAAAATACATTTCAGGCAGGTATAATTTCACCTGGCTCTTCCTGAACTCTTTGAGGGGGGGATTCAAATTACTCCAAGAATCTAGAAAACCATTGCTCCTTATGTAAAACCTCTCAATATGACAGAGAATCTGTGGGTTGTGCAGGACGACAACAGGTCTGATCGACAGCAGCTCCACCTCTTAACTAACAGGGCATGAATGATCTGCTGCTGATGACTTGGGGCCCAGTACCAAAGGACCACAATACAGCAAATACTCAATAAGACCTTCAGGGGTCTTGTAGAGTCCTCAGCAGGTTATGGAGGACCAACGGCTTGCGGTTAGCCAGGTGATCATAATGTGAATATGTATTCCATGTATGTTTATATTTCATTCAAGATGTATTTAATTAGTGTCCACTTCCCACACTGCCCGCCCATAGCTTTTCTTTTCTGATAAAGAAGAAAGGATCAGAGAGGGAGAAAGAGAAGGGCCAAGGTGAGCTGTGTGCCCCAACGGCCTGTGGCGAGATGATATGGAGCTTGTGGGTTACGTGGAGGTTGATAAGCTTCAATGACCCCAGTGTTACCACATGTAGTCAGCTATACTGTAACTCGGATGTGTTCCACTATAGTCAATAGGTAATACATAGTTAATAAGGGAGGCGCGCCCCTCCTAATCTCATAGTCCTTATTCACAAAGTGAGAGAGATAACATGAATATGTTTACTATTTTCATTAGACCACTTGATTTGTTTTATGTCCAAGCTATTTGTGCACGATAGCATCTCTCCATCGATATTCTTATCAATTGGTTGAATAACTAAATTCTAATGAGTGGAGTTGTTTGGTTTCCTGTTGCTTTTTGATAACCTTGATAATGGTGCTACGTGTGGATCACAAGCATTATTCTTTTTTATTTTTATATTTACCAAAGCTCTTCATTAACATTCACGTGACTGGTTATTGTAAATCACCTAGTCTAGACAAAAGTTAGTCTATGTATTACTCTTAATCAATTAGTCTGACTGGAGTATGTCAACATATTGCTGTAAATCAGTTACTATGACAGGAATATGGCAACTTTTTACTGTGAATCAGTTAGTCTGACAGGAGTATGTCAATTTATTACTTTTAATCAGTAACTCTGGGAGGAGTATGTCAACAAATTTGTACTATTAATTATTTAATCTGATAGGAATAAATCAACATATTCATTACTCTGAATTATTTACTCTGACTGAAGTATGTCAACTTATTTGTGTGAATCCGTTACTCTAACAGAGGTAGTTCAACACATTCTATATTATTCAGTCACGTCAGTTTTGCTATCAATTTCTCAACAGATTTGCACGAGCAAGTGGGTACGTGGCAGTAAAGATGCTGTCTATGGTCCTGGACCTACTGCTTCGATCTTTACGTACCGACTCCTGACCGGCTTGCGGGACGGTCTGGATGAACATCTTTCTCAAATGAATGGTCGTTGTCCTGATTCGGAATCATCGATTCATTTCGAGGGTTTGGCAGGTTTTACAACATTTGAGCCCGCATACTAGAAATGTTAGCGATGTAAGAACATAAGAGCACCTCCAATAATATCCTCATGAATTACTGTCTGAAAGCAACACAATACTGAGCGGCAAAAATGAATGTTTTATTGATTGGCATGCTGGCTAAAGCATATCCAGTCTGCAGTGTTTAGTAACGTCAACAGATTTCATGTCTGCTAAACCCTGGACATCCTGCTTTAGAAAACAATCAGAAACGAAGAGCATGAAATGGAAAGGGTGAAAGAGATGAATCATATAGCATTTCATGGATAAGAAAGAGTTCACGTGTGAGGGATATGTGCAATCTTTCTGAAAGCAGGAAATCTCTATGTGCCTAAGCAAGGGACGCCGTGTTGCGTTTTGAAATGTGCTGGTGCAGTGTGAAAATGAAATATATCGTAGTTACTGTGACCTCAAAGAGTCTGAGAGTGTAATTCCCTTTATCCTCTGTATCATCTTTTAATACAGGTAATGCTTGTTCCCATTCCGGAAGGCCCACTAGTTAAATCCTGGCATCTTGTGGCAGATCAACAAGGATAAATTATGATTGTTATGCGTTAATATTACTATACAGTTCACAGAATTTTTACACAAAGCCTGGAATTGCAAAGAAAACTGTGTTCAATAGGACATTATAATAGCAATGTAATTGGAGACTTCAGCCTACTGACTGGTACCACGCACCAACTCTGGTTCTGGAAGGTGGAGACTTCCACCTACTGACTGGTACCACGCACCAACTCTGGTTCTGGAAGGTGGAGACTTCAGCCTACTGACTGGTACCACGCACCAACTCTGGTTCTGGAAAGTGGAGACTTCAGCCTACTGACTGGTACCACGCACCAACTCTGGTTCTGGAAGGTGGAGACTTCAGCCTACTGACTGGTACCACGCACCAACTCTGGTTCTAGAAGGTGGAGTCTTCAGCCTGCTGACTGGTACCACGCACCAAATCTGGTTCTAGAAGGTGGAGACTTCAGCCTACTGACTGGTACCATGCACCAACTCTGGTTCTGGAAGGTGGAGACTCTCCTGGTTTTTATTCACTTCAAAATCTGGGACAAAGTTTGAGTGAAACGGTCAGGTAGAAACAACGAAATACACTACTTAAAATAATTAAGGGAACTCATGAATCACACATTGGGTCTCGATTAAGGAAATATTCAAAAATCACACATCGGGTCTTGAAAAATTTTTAAAGATTGAAATATTCACTGCACTTTGTGTAATTTGTTGAGAACAAAATTACTGTGTTGGAAACCAACACCACCAACCGATTGAGGGGCTGGATTCAAACTCCCTAAGTAAATTATTTAATTCCCAGTCTGTTCCAAGACAACTCCTAATTTTTCCGTTATGATAATATTTAGAATGTGTATTTCTCTGTAGGTATGTGGTGTTTGTGGCACCAGGTTAGTCGATGGGGAGTCTCAAGATCATATATGTTTCCCTAACTTACCAGACACTCTTATACAATGTATATACATCTACATCTGTCTTTTATTGTGGACATTAAATATATTTTCAAATGTTGGCCGTGCGTTCAGGCTGGTTTAACGTCGTGGTTGTAGCACCTGAGCCGTGGATTAAATCCTTGGCATCACCCATGTGTAGAAAGCATGCACGCGTGACTGTAGGTCGCTTTTATTATTTCACACCTTCCCAAAGCATCAGTACCGTAGGTCCCCAGGTCTCTCCGATGCATCCTTTCTAGCCCTCACACCTTCCCAAAGCATCAGTACCGTAGGTCCCCAGGTCTCTCCGATGCAACCTCTCTAGCCTTCACACCTTCCCAAAGCATCAGTACCGTAGGTCCCCAGGTCTCTCCGATGCATCCTCTCTTGCCCTCACACCTTCCCAAAGCATCAGTACCGTAGGTCCCCAGGTCTCTCCGATGCACCCTCTCTAGCCTTCACACCTTCCCAAAGCATCAGTACCGTAGGTCCCCAGGTCTCTCCGATGCATCTTCTCTAGCCCTCACACCTTCCCAAAGCATCAGTACTGTAGGTCCCCAGGTCTCTCCGATGCATCCTCTCTAGCCCTCACACCTTCCCAAAGCATCAACGGGGCATTATTAATAACATGATAGTACACAGATACAGGCGCCTGTCCCTCGGTGGCCTTTTACAACTCACCTTTAGATTAAGGGTCTAACACAGACACAGCCCCAAAAGACACATGGCAGAAAGTGTCTGTGCGTGTGTGCTTGGCAAATTCTTTGCATGTATGCTACTTCCATATGTCAATGACATGATAAGGGAGCCTTCTTCAGATAGGATCATAAGTCATCTATCATCTATTAAATTAAACACATGAAAATTACTGCAGACGACTACCCACAGACACACACACCCCCAAACACCCACACAAACCTGAAGACACAAACACCACACACACACAGACACACACACACACACATAACCTTGCCAATGCTGCCCTGAGACACCAGATAGGAGGATGACTTCCACGCACCCCTTTCACTGCTCCTAATAACACCAACCAGCTCATACCCACGGTATGGATCCAAGTATACCGAAGGCTGCATAATAATCCTTTCTAACTCCTAATTCGTAATTGTGTGAGTGTGTCCGGGTCCATCGTGGAGAAAGCCCTTTGCATTTAGAGCAGCCCTGCCCCTGGCCAAGTTTAAAATGCAACGCATGATTATTTGTTGACAGAGTAAAGCATTTGGACTTTAACTGATTCCCAATCAATACAAGTTACAGCACAGGGATACAGACCCTGACAGTGTGGCGTCAAAGATAGAGACTCCGGCCATTTCTCCTGACGGACTCACAGGTGTTTTAACAAGCCTTCATCGGGTAGATTACAATACTGGAGATTTGGGATTTGAGGAATAAACCCTGAAGAAGCTGGAACCCAATTTAGGATGTTGCGTGTGGGCATGTCTCCTCTGTGGACAGGTGGTCAGAGACAGGATAAGGGAAGGAGAGAGGTACCAAGAGGAGAGAGATTGATGGAGCAGCAGTTTTTACAGAAAGGGATAATGGCGGGTCAGGGCGTGACTGAGCTCAGAAGATGGGAAACTGTCTTTCATCATCACTAAAGTGTCCTCTCCGCAACCCTGGGGCGGAAATTAACATGCTGAGGATTCCAAGGAAAAATAGTTTCAATTTACTTCTAAGTGGAGTAACATTGATTCTTGGTTTAACAGTTGGGCCTGGAGGCTCTGAACACTCGTTTACTCTCTTTTGTCTCTTTCTCTCTCACTCTCTCTCTGTCTTTGTCTTTGAGTGTGTGTGTGTGTGTCTTTCTCTCTTTGTAGCTTACTCTCTCTTATACAATTGCAAGTCATTCATGTGGAATTGCTTCTGAGCATGCAAATTGCATTGTAGCCTAATTTATATACATTGTATTTATGTTGTTCATACAGACATGCTGTTATTAAATATGAATAGTTTTAATAACAACATGTCTGTATGTCACATACAGTGACATTTCCTGTCAAATCATATTAGAAATTGTCAAAAGAGTATGTATAATATTAATGACCATATAAACCAAAATACCATTCATCTATCCATGTTATTGACTGTGGGTGTGTATATATATATATATGTCTTTAGTACCAGCAACTTAATTTTGACTGCATTTGTTGTAATATTTCCTCCAGCCCTTGTCTCCATGAATCTGCGGGTTTCGTACACACTGTGTCGCGTGTAATGTGTTAAGGCGGTTGTGATCGAGAACACCTGGGACCGGAGGTGAGAAGGTAACAAACACACACACACATTAAACTGACCATCATCACACTAGCTAGCGGTCGGTTGGTGACACAGCAAATTATGAGAGAAAGTTTCATACACGCGAGCCGTACCAAACTGATATTTTTACACACTCTTAAATGCTCCGGAGCCTTCATATACAAGCAGAAAGAAGAAAGAAGTGCCGATAAGCCGCCACGGGTGCCCAGAACTTTTGGGGACATGACACAGTGTTGTTTTGTGCCTTCTGTAGACATGCTTAAGATCCCCGACCGCATTTCTGAAGCCCATTGCCTCAGTGCCTGAAGAACCACCACACACCGGTGTAGCTGTAGCTTTAGTTAGTCTTAAGCTAACAACACATGTTAGCATTAGCATGCTAACATCTGGAAGTCTCCTTACCTTTGTTGCCTAGCGTACGCAGTCTGTCTTATCAAAACCATCACAAAATATTTTACAACTTTATATTGCCCTTCTGGCCATAGTAATGCAATCCAGATCCAATCTAACACAGTCTAGACAGCTAGTAGGGAAACAGTTTAAAACAAACATGACACCAAAGACCTCTCTGCCAAATATGTGTCTCAAGAGAGAATTATTCCGTTTGGACCAGTAGTTTGTTGACTCAAAATTGTAAAATCTGTTTACAACCCAGTTATTTTTGTTGCTTTGACAGTCATGCCTGAACTATACTATTCAATCTCATCTGGACAATCTCTTAAAATCAATGTTTGATATGTATAAAAAAAATGATGTTTCAGTACAGATTTCTTTCAGTATGTGGAAAATTGTACATACAGTCCCTGAGGCATTCAAACTAATGAAATGGTTTGTGGATCGTAAAAGTAGTAAAGCTGTTGAGCATTGTAAAGACAGAAGTGATACATTTATTGGTGTCTGGAGGTGTAAAGTATCAGACTAAATTAGACTTCTGTTCAAATTTCAAATAACACATCCTGTGGGGTGTGGCCATGTCCATCTTCAACTCTTGAGGCAAATGGCGGTCAGTTCCAAAAGTCTGAGTTGATCACTACCCTGGTGGTGAATGGGTTCTTTGGTGGGCCTGTATGCATTGATCCAAACATCCTCTGAATGATCTGCTATTTCCTGGATGGATGAAAGCAGCCACATGCATGCATACAGTGACACATATCGACGTTGCCCAGGCTGGAGACAGTATTGATTTGGCAGTCGGAGATACAGACGCTAGCCCACCAACCAAAGGGCATTGCAGACACAGTCAGCCCAGCAGAACACACATTACCGTCGCCAACGATCCCTTAGAAGCCAAACGATGTACATACCAAAAACGTTAAATAAAATGCCCCTTGGTGGGGCATTATTGCAAGGAACTCAATTTGATTCTGAAGACGTGTCCATTTAATAGCCAGCTGTTCCGTCGATAGCGGGAGGAAAAGGCCTTAGTTGAGGTTCATGGATTGGTTGTTGTTTGTGAGCTGGGAGAGTTGGGAATTATCCCCTCCCTGCTCTGTGACTATCTCCTGTGTGTGTGTGTGTGTGTGTGGCTAAGAGAGAAAGAGACAGAGACAGAGAAAGGGGTGGTGGTGGCGATGTGACTGTCATATCCGGAGATTTAGTGCTAACCTTGATCAGGTGGCCGGAGGTTAATAGTGCCGGTATCAGCTGTGAGTTGAAAAGCGTTTAGCCATTATAATTGATGATGCAATTACTGTCTGTGTAAGCTAATGCCCTGCACCTACACTTCTAGTACTATGGCTATACATCTCAGCACGACACACACACACACACGCACTGCTCCATCCCCTCTTCCTAACTCGTAGCATCATCACTCCTTACCTGCCATCTCTTAGGGACCTCTGCTGGGATAAAGGCCATTTCTCGCCGCCTGTTTTTGCCACCGTGGAGGGAATGTAGCAGGGTTTTCCTGAGAGTTGACTGTAGCTGCGTTCATTATTTCAAAAGACGATTGAGCAGAATTCCAAATGTATTTATTGCGTTCTCCTTTTCTTGAAAATACTCGTTACCCACACTCATGGACACAAAAAAGGCTCTTGACTTGCGCACCGCTGATTTCTTCTGGCAGATTCATTATCTCATGGTCATTCCATCAGAATTTAGGTTATATTGACCTTTCTCTAAGACATTGAATCCATTGAGTTAGTTTGGGTACTGATAAACAAACAATTCATCTAATGAGAGACTGGCAACCACCTGGGTTACTCCCTGGTGATACAACACACACACACACACACACTCCACCCCGCCTAGTTCATATTCCACAGCAGGAAGGGCTTTTACTGTTATTAGGGGGTCTGTTATGCAAACAGATGCTAAGTCAGCAGGTGGGCTCTGAGTGCACAACACGCACACACACACGCACACACACACACACAGGAACCCTGGGGTCCTCAAGTAATGGGTTGGCATGGTTACCAAGTGATCTGACTGCTGCGTGATTGACACCACATCATCATACACACAAACACGGGAGAAACACATTGCCTAGTTAGAGTAGAGTAAAGTGGCCCCGAGTCATACTTAGAAAACTTCACACACATCACAGGGAGATATCAAACAGAGACAGTGGGCTGTGTAAAAGAAATCGCGTGCGCTCGGATCCACAGCAGCCTGACAGCACATTAAACTATGCCAGAGGAATTGAATGCGGTAGGAAAATACAGAAACAAAACTACTTTGGAGTTGCGATAATATGGTCCTAGTCATCTGGCGTTACACCCGGAATATAATTCAACTTTAAAGTGTTGCTTATCCTGACACTAACAACAAACACAAGTCAATTCTATTCTGCCAATTCCAATTTTCACTTTATTTCAGATTCGCACGTATGCAAATGAGTGCATCTCTGTGGGACACATGGAACCCCGGACAGACAGGAAGACGGTATATAGCAGCACCGTCAGGGCTCCCCCCTGTCCCTTTCTGTCATCCCTGTCTGTCATCCCTGTCTGTCATTATGAAGTTACCAATCGTCCTGATGATCCTCAACGGAACCAAGTTATTGGGGGTTGGCAAGGTCTTGCAAAGTCTCAAGTCTCACAAAACTTTCAACTAAATCCCTGTTTCAATATATGAATCTGACGATTGCATCTGATAAGTCTGGCTTAATTACGCGTCCACATGTGTTAAGAAATCCGAACCAGAACAAAGAGCTCAAACCTCTCTCTCTTTAAAAAATAACATGCAAGTCTATGGGCCGAATATCCCCTTCCAGAAATCTAAAGAGGCAAAAACCTGCAAAAGTAAAGAAACTGTGGTCTTATTAAAACCATTGTTTCCTGACAGATTTCTGTCACTGTTTAAGTTTCCATTGTCTGTTCAGGGAGCTTAATCACATATAGGTTTGAAATTCCCACCCCAAGTTTAAGCACTGCTCTCGGCCAATCCATATTAGTCAAAATCACCAGTTAAGATAAACCCAGGAAGTGGATCCAATTCTGCTCATTATCTAAGTCATCCATAGCTTGTTAATAGGTATTCGCAGTTTTTAAATAGTATGTCCACAAAAAGTGAATATCCCATGGCATAGTACCTTGGACTCCATAATATTTTCTTTTCATGTCACAAAGTAATATTGGTTGACAGAGTCATTTTCAAATTCAAACTGTAGGGGAACCAGTGCTAGTTAATTTCAAAGTGTACCTTTAGATCATACCAGGGAGACATCTTAACTTCAATTGAGGACATCTTTCAATGTTGGCTATTACATTTTGGTCTGCAACTTCTGTCATGTTCAACTGGGATGATTCATGCAAAAATCCCCACAGACAAAAAGCCTGTTATAATTAAATATGTTTTAACTGGACAGGGAATTCAATAAATAATATATTTCTGTTCATCCCAGGAATATTGCCACCTAATATATCCAAACAGCTTTCCAAATGTTTTATGTTTGTTGACACAGATATTTTTCAAAGATTAAGATTTGTGGTTCATTTACACGAGACACATATTTTTGTTGCCTGTTGTATTTTTCTAGTGTATCATAATGGAAAAACGGAGCATGTTAAGTTAAATATGTCAAACCCATTATCACATATATAGAACGTTGCATTTTATTTTTTTCAATATAATAGGAACAGTAACTAACGAAAACCCTGTTCCGGTCAACACTTTTGCTACAGTCATTTCATTTTGATGTTTTTCTGATGTTAAACCTGGCCTCTGTGTGATAGAATATTGTAATTTGGTGAAAACCCAAGTTCCGGGACAAAGCGACCAAAGATACTCGAAAGGCAGACAAAGGGTGGAACAACCTGTCACATTCCCCGGCGCTGTACTCCTCTGAGATCTCCAAAATAGACCCAGAAATGTGGTTCCCCACCGCGACTGTTCTAATCTTAGACGCTTCCCCTCAGGCTGGACCATTGCCCGCCCGCCAGAACACAAACAGACTGCAACCTGTGCAGGAACTGTGAGCAACCCTCAACGATGCCAAACACACTGCATACAGGCTCAGGGGGAGTCATCAACTGTATTTCTCTCGTCAGGTGGTCTCACTGTTGTCCGCTGAGTCTTTCGATATGGAGAGGCCATGGAACGCCACGGTTTCCCTCCAAGCCCTGGCACTTATTCCACCTTAATCACTAAAAATACAGTGATTGTGTTTGAACAAGCTGGCAACATGGCTAACTAACTGTTATGAATGGGGCTTTATTTCTTCTCGTGGAAGCAACAGGGGTTGATCTTAGAGAAAGCGACTGAGAATAGTGCCTGTCTCTCAGGATAAAGCAGCATGATGCCTCTTTTACCAGCAATTAGCTCTCTCTCCTTTTCTCTCCCTCTCTGTCAGTCGTGCATTTAAATACTCTCTCATTCATATGTAATCATCGCTATTCAAAATGTATTTAAAGGACTGATCGGGTACTGTGTTAAAGTAGGACTAAAGTATGTGCAATTACCCATCTCTATCACATAGTCTGTGCTGTTATTCTTATGTGTGTGTGCGTGTATTTGCATGCATGTGTTTAAGAATGTATCTGCACGGTGTGCACACATTGATGTCTCCAGCCCGCTGTGCCTCCTATGCAGACAGAGCTGTCATGAACATAGTAAGAGTAGATAAAAAGCCTGCTGTTGTCTTCACACCAAAAACAGTTCCAACCTTAACAGTTCTAACTGTAAGAAACCCGAGCCACTTAATAGAATACCCATGCTGTGTACTCAGACAGATTGTTATTGGTTTATACACCGTCCTGGAGAAACATAGACGGTGTGCAAACCATGGAGTCAATGTGGTTCACTAAGAGGCCTCAGGGCTCATTCTCTGATGTTCCAGTCATCAAGACTCCATCCTATCATGTTCCAATCATCAGGACTCCATCCTCTGATGTTCCAGTCATCAGAACTTCTTTCTCTGATGATCCTGTCATCAGGACTTCGTCCTCTGATGATCCTGTCATCAGGAGACCATCCTCTGATGATTCTGTCATCAGGGCTCAATCTCTGATGTTCCAGTCATTAGGACTCCATCCACTAATGATCCTGTCATCAGGACTCTGTCCTCTGATGATCCAGTCATAAAGACTTATTCATCTGATGTTCCAGTCATCAGGACTCCATCCTCTGATGATCCTGTCATCAGGATTTCTTTCTCAAATGATCCAATCATCAGGACTCATTCCTCTGATGATCCAGTTATAAAGACTTTTTCATCTGATGATCCAGTCATCAGGAATTCTTATTCTGCTGATCCAGTCTTCAGGGCAAAAAATAAAATATATATATTACTATTAGTAGAAATATATATTTATATATACACTGCTCAAAATAATTAGGGGAACACGATGTCAGGAGTGCATACTGAGTGGCATTATGAATTGACGTGATGAAATTCATGTAATATAATAGATTTTGTTCATCAAGGCCCAATGTGTGATATTAATTGTTCCCTTAATATTTTTGAGCAGTGTATATATTTATATTTCCATACATTTCTATATGTATTTCTCTCAACATATATTTGTGATATTACTTAGTCTATGCTTTATACCCTTCAACCACATTTACATTAATCACAGTGTATTTCCAACGGTTCTGAATAAAAGTTTTTCTTATCTTTGATTTGCAAGCTAAAGGTAATTGTACAAGCAGCTGATGGAAAGGTGATCCTTGGAGCTGTCAGTCAGTGAGAGTCAAGCACTGAGTTCTATGATGGATTCAGACCGTTAGGTAGAACACGATAATCAAGATGAATTGGCCTCCTTCTCCAGTCAAAACATGGTCGCTCTCCCTTTTCTAACTCTGTTAACTTGCATCTCAATGAGACACCGAACCCTCACTGACGGGGGGTGTAAATCAGCTTTGTGTTAGTGGAGTGGGAGATTGGGGGAGGCACGGCGAGGAGGAGGCACAACGAATGATAACATTCAAGGCGTGTTTTAGTGACAAATGGGAAATGTTCGGTGACAGGTGTGAAAATGTGTTTGTGACATCCTTGCCAGGAATTGATTGTCCCACAGTGTAGCTGAATGCTTATACCCTGGTTAGAGCAAGACACAGATTATTCAGCATATTACCATGATGTTAACTAGGTTTACCTTTATTATTCTTTCTTTATTACCTTAATCGAACATCAGCCTCAGACGTGATTGGGCTGAGGTATGCAGCTCTGCTTTAAATTAGTATTGGGTCTCAGTGAAACGTGTTTATCTGGCCTGTAGTAGTACTGGAGCTGAGGTGCAGGGTAGACCTGAACAGGATTCAGATATGCAAATAATAGGGTCGGGTTGTACAGCAAATAGCCGTACATAATGTTACAGTTGATGACTTGAGAAACACATGCCAACTGACTTGAGAAACACATGCCAACTGAAAGCGGATAACAGCGCTGAGATAAGTGCTGAGTTACTTGTAGCCTATAGGGTATTTGTGGCTGGAAAGGCATGTATCTTTTATTGCATCACTGTTAAGGTATTGGCATGCAAGTGTTAGGCTCATGGCCTGATGTGACAGGGCTATGATGTGGGTAATGAGGGGTTGGTGTGTTAGTAACTGGCCTACCATATACAGGTATTTCTGTATTTTACAAAGATTTACGAAATTCCGATGTATTACACATTATACTTTTCCTGTAGTCCAAATATAAACATTATGTTCCAAATGTATTCAGTTAAAGAATAATGGAGGCTAATGTGTTCCTGGGGACTTTCAATGCTGCAGATATTTGTTGGTACCACTTCCCCTGCTCTAAGCCTTGACACAATCCGGTCTGGACCAGTCTTCATCTTCTTCAGTCTTCATCTTCATGGCTTGGTTATTCCTCAGACACATGTCAAATGTGCAAACTTATATTGATGTGTGTGCCTTACTAAATCAAGTCCAATCTATTGAATCTGCCATAGATACACTTAGAATAAGGCTGTAACGTAACAAACGTGGACAAAATTATACTTTCCGAAAGCACTGTATATTGCATTTGCATACGGCTTTCAAAATACAGTCTTTGATCAGAGAGAAAGGAAACAGAAAATTGCTCCCATCGCAGAGAAAAGATAGTTGAGCAAGCATTGTAACGAGGAGACTTATACCGTTTCCATAAGAATAGTGTTCCGGATCAATTTGACTTTTTGGGATAAATAATCCGATCAAAACTGTTGTTTACAATTGTTTGAACTGAACTCTAAACACATTTCTAAACCGTGATGAGGGGAAAACAGTTTCATCAAACCTTTCTCACCGTGCCAGAGCTTTGTTTCTTTGCCATCAGTTTTGTCTCATTCATTTCACAAAGGGCAGGTGGGGAGAGATTAAATTTCAGGCATAAATAAATATTGTTAAAAGGTCACCTTTCCACCTGTTATTTGTGCAACCTCTAAAAGTAATTACATCCTAGTTTCTGCATGTTGTGTCGTGTGTGTGTGTGGGGCTGTGTGGTTCTGTGTTTCCACAGCCATGATTTAACAACATGGCTGCCCACCAGAGATCAGGCCCGGCTTCACCAAACACCCTCAGAGGGTTGGGCAAAGTAAACAGCTACCGTGAACTACAGTAAACAAAGCACAATAATGCAGTGTGTACACACACACTAATACACACACACACACAAGCATACACACATCTACTCTTGTAAAAAATAAAGAAGTTAGAAAATTTTTAGTTTTGCAGTTGGTGTTGGTATTTCACCTTTACATAAACCTAGAGTAAGCCGACCTTTTAAGATCACTTACCATTTAAGCCCTGTGCCATTTTGTGGTGTTTAATATCACTGCAAATACATACATGCTTTTTACATCCATGTAACATCTTATTTTATGCTAATCAGATTTGCCATTATATAGAAGCCCAAGTGCTACTATTTCCAGCCATTCAGCCACTCAGTCATTACAGAAGTTGCAGATAAACCTACGTGTACTCAAAGTACTCAATCAAAACTACAATTTTAAGTGAGAGGTATATATGAATAAAATTAAATAATGTCACCAACCTACACTGTTATACTCATTATTTCTTTGGAAATCACACTTTTTTTCATGTGGTCTAAATTTCTTCTCTCCTGAGCACAGTGTAAATGAAAGCAAACGAATCATTTTCAACATGAAAAATATGAATGCGGCATATAGTGTTGTTTCCAGTTGATATTTATTGCCAATACATTTTATTTTTAAATAGCTTAGTCAAAGAGTTAAATTCAAGTCTTTTTTACCGCAACCCACAAGTGTTCCTGTAATCCCACTTAATTACTTTGCATGGAAACAGATGGAATAGAATAGGCTCTCTCCCGAAGCGTTCACAAAGCTACACCAACACTGCGTTCAAATAAGAATACATATATTGTGTTTAGATGTGATGCTGAGGCAAAGGCTACAGTGATGGAAACGTACAACTGAAGTTGTCTAAGGCATAGGAACACTTAACATGGAAGTAAAACAAAAAAAAGCAGTTTGCTGCAAAAATGTGCACTCTCACCTACTTCTGACATGTCGTATGATTGTGATGCATGAACATGAAAACATTTCAGAGCCATTACGGCAGACGATGAGTTCAATCTAAAGAAGTACGCCATTTTGTAAAGATCTTTATTGAGCTTAATGGCATGAGCTGTGTTGTTTAAGTGAGAAATCATTCATCTCAAATGCATGGATGAGTTGCGTATCAGTGAATGTAAGAACCATCAATCTGGTGGGCTACTTGTTCGGCTGCAAACAAACACCACATGTTACGAAAATATCGATGAAAGCATTGTTCAATTTGTGAAAGTTCAGAAAGGGTCCACTATTTCATATTTTATTTCTGCATTTTCCAGGAATACATTTTTGATTGGTTACAATAACTCAGGTATTTCCAATGTAAAGCTTGTAAATTAATTTAATGTGAGCTTTATTGTAAATGGCAGAACATTTACATTTTCATCATCAAATCTGGAGATAATGTTTAATGATTGAAAATGTTTAATTTCAAACACCCATAGGCCAAAAGGGTATATTTTGGTTCCCATTAAGACCACCCAATGTGTATGATATCTTTACCTGACATTTCAAAAGTTCATTAATAAAACTGAGATCTTTAACTTTTGGCACATTCTCTTCTGGAATAATTAACAAACAATAAAATAATATTCCCTTTTGACTAACGGATTCAACCTGTGGTCCTGTCTACTCACTGGACAGTGACACCTCTTCTGTCTATGTATATATCCCAACAACAATCGAAAACCATTTGAAAACAATCCTTCCTACCTCCACATGATTGAAAAACAAGTGGGACAAGGCCGCAACACGTTTGTTTTATCCAACCCAACATCGACTATGTCCCGGCCAAGAATAGAGGCTGTATCTGACGATAACAAATTCACCAATCCGTTATCTAAATCTCTCAGAACAGATTTTTACAGCTGGTACCAAATAGCAGACCCCTTTCAAATCATGCCATCCAAAAGGCTCACCAATTTCAAGTAAATACAGAACTTAAAATGTTTCTTTGAAATTATGAGTTTGATTTCTTGAAAAACTGTGTGAGGGTTAATACTTTCTCCAAAGTATCTATGGCTTTCATAAAAGGTATTTACTTTCTACCATAACCAGTCAGGACATTAGTCCTGGTCCAAATTAATCAATGATAACCCATTTCTCAAGGGCTATAGATGTAAACGCTGCTGTGAAACACCTCTACTGAAAGAGCTCACGGCTAAACCAACCTCTTCCTATGTTGAAAGTGTTATTTGGATTTTTCTTTATGCAGATATCCACTCACATACCTCCTACTTACATAGTAAATAAACTATTTTCTTAATTAACATCTGTGTCCTGGACATAGATGGGAGCTTGCAAACAACATAATTCAAGAGATTCATATGTGTGAAATTTCTGTATTGATTAGCAGTATTTAAGTCATATTGTACACATCTTAAAGTCTGTAAGTTAACCCTATGGTGGTGATCCACAGTTAACGTGTTAAGAACTTTCATGAATTCAGTAATTCATAATTTATTACTGCCATAGCAAATGCATCCCCAAAGCCACTTTGTTTTGAAAACATTATGCAGAATATATTAGAGATGACTTTCTAAAAAAAAATTGTGGGTTTAATAGATACCCTAAAAAGCAAAGTGAATCAAAAAGTCGGATGGAAATATTACATTTAATCTACTCTTTGACCATACCCCGGTCACATTGGTGATCTACTCATTGACCTTACCCCAGTCACAGTGGTGATCTATTCTTTGACCATACCTCAGTGACATTGGAGATCTACTCTTTGACCATACCCAGTCACAGTGGTGATCTACTCTTTGACCATACCCCAGTCACATTGGTGATCTACTCTTTGACCATACCCCAGTCACGTAGGTGATCTACTCTTTGACCATACCCCAGTCACATTGGTGATCTACTCTTTGACCATACCCCAGTCACATTGGTGATCTACTCATTGACCTTACCCCAGTCACAGTGGTGATCTATTCTTTGACCATACCTCAGTGACATTGGAGATCTACTCTTTGACCACACCTCAGTCACAGTGGTGATCTACTCTTTGACCATACCCCAGTCACATTGGTGATCTACTCTTTGACCATACCCCAATCACATAGGGGATCTACTCTTTGACCATACCCCAGTCACATAGGTGATCTACTCTTTGACCATACCCCAGTCACAGTGGTGATCTGCTCTTTGACCATACCCCAGTCACATTGGTGATCTACTCATTGACCTTACCCCAGTCACAGTGGTGATCTACTCTTTGACCATACCCCAGTCACAGTGGTGATCTATTCTTTGACCATACCTCAGTGA
>JACXGK010004157.1:0-40152 GCA_016801125.1 Novumbra hubbsi | reverse complement strand
CCGGATGTACAGGCCTATTAAGAATGTGTGGTATAGTTAGGGTTAATATAAAGACGGTTGGCACATCCGGATGTACAGGCCTATTAAGAATGTGTGGTATAGTTAGGGTTAATATAAAGACGGTTGGCACATCCGGATGTACAGGCCTATTAAGAATGTGTGGTATAGTTAGGGTTAATATAAAGACGGTTGGCACATCTGGATGTACAGGCCTATTAAGCAACGCTCTCTGTTTCTGTCCTTTTTTTCTTTTGACACTCTCTTTTGTTTCTTTCCTCTGGCATTCTCCCTTTCCCCTCATCTCTCACTCCCCACTTTCTTCCATTCCGTTCTTCCTCACTCCCTTCCCCCAGACTTGGTGAACACGGCCCTGTCTGGGTTCTCAGTGCCAGGGGCGGTGAATCTGGTCAGGCTGAAGGAGGGGCTGCATGTGCTGGAGCTCTTCCATGGGGAGACCATGGCCTTCAAGGACCTGGCCATGACATGCTCCGTGCACTTCCTCAACTACTTCCTGCACAAAGACAGCCTGCGAGCCATTGTAGTTGTAGGTAAGAAGAGGGAAGCACTTAAGGCATTATTGGAGGTTTTTACATATTTAGGGCGTTATTAGAGGTTTTCACATGTTTAGGTTGTTCTTGAAGGTTTTTACATGTTCAGGGCGTTATATAAGGTTTTTACATGTTTAGGGTGTTCTTGAAGCTTTTTACATGTTTAGGGCATTATAGAAGGTTTTTACATGTTCAGGGCGTTATAGAATGTTTTTACATGTTTAGGGTGTTCTTGAAGGTTTTTACATGTTTAGTTAGAAGTTTAGGGCATTATTGTAGGTTTTTATATTGATGTGTATTGAACCTTTTGCATTTAAAAATACTGTCCTCCCGCAGTTTTCACTCTTCAATGCTTTGCAGGCACGTCTGGGGACACTGGTGGCTCTGCCATCCAGAGTGTGAGAGGCCTCAGTGGGGTGGACTTGGTAGTGGTGTACCCCCAGGGCCGTATAACCCCTGTGCAGGAGAAACAGATGATCACATGCCTGGAGGACAATATCCATGTGTTTGCAGGTTAGAGAGAGGGTCAGATATTGTGAGGGAACATCTGGTAGCAATATGAAAGAAATGTCTAAGCGATATCTTCTAATAATTTAGGAGGTTATTTCTCGAACCTTACACAATGTGCTAACAGGTCCACGCCTTCGCGTTTCTCCTCTGCACCCGTAGCAGACGGCGGTTCTGATGACATTGATGTGCCGATCCGTCGACTGTTTTCGGACCGGGAGCTGGTGAAACAACATAGCCTGATGAGTCTCAACTCGGTCAACTGGTCTCGTGTCATGGTTCAACTGGCACACTTTATTTATGCCTACCTGCATGTGAGCGGCCTGGAGGGGGCAGAGACAGGGGCTCCCCTGCCGGTCCTGGAGGTGTTAGTACCCACCGGAGGGGCAGGGAATATCGCTGGTGAGGGGTGTTACCACACCACCGTGTTTCAGCCATGTTTTTCCTGTTCGTGACCCTTTTTCTGAATGATTTGTTTGATCAGAATATGCTTTGTTATATTTCTGAAATACTTTTTAGATCACGTTCCTTGTTTTTACTTTTGTGTTAAAGAAACGGTTTAAGAACGTTGGAACATGGCCTGTGTGTTTTTCCTCGGTCTGTCCGCTTCATTTCCTGTCCCCTTTCTTAGCCGGCTGCATTGTGAAGCAGATGGGGATTCCGTTGCGTCTGGTTGCCATGACGAACGCTAATGATATAGTGCCCAGGACGGTGAAGAGCGGTGACTTTTCCATGGCAGCTAATGTCACGCAGACCTTGGCCCCAGCTATAGACATTCAGGTGATTTCAGCTATAGACACTTTTTGTGATTGCTTGCCACTGTGTGTGTGTGTGTGTGTGTGTACTTCGGCTAATGCGGTTCTCTTCACCCCAGGACCCCTATAACATGGAGCGTGTTTTCTGGCTTCTGTCTGGTAGAGATGGAGGCCTAGTGAAGGGAATGATGGAGGAGTTTCAAAACCTACATCGACACACACTGCCTACAGATCTCCACGAACAGGTTGAATGTCATGGTGGTCATTCTAAGTGGCCAGGCTGATTGGTTGTTTCTAAATGTTCCCTCTCATATCACAGAAGATATACTGGTGCTCTCAATATCTCTGGCCCATTCACTTTGGCCCTTCACTCCGTTTCTCTAGCTTTCTAAAGCACTGACATCAGGAGCAGTAGGAGATCAGGAGATAGTGGAGACCATGCAGAGATGCTGGAAGGAGCACCAATATCTACTGTGTCCCCACACTGCAGTGGCTATGTGGCACCACTATCACTGTCCCCCTGCTGCCGGGGTCAACAGGTAACCGTCACAAAACCACCCGCGTGTCAAGACTCATACACTCACTATAGCAATGTTTCCAATGAACCTTTACATTCCTGGACGGTTTATTATGTACAACCTTTGAGCACGCATGATCGTTGGTGCCAGACACTCTGTTTCTAGTATGAGTCTCAGCAGAGAGGCAGCATAGTTCCTGCTAATTTTCAAAACATTCTTAAACCCTACACTGTTAAAACAACTGCCTAACTCTTGAAATTAGTTCCGGAGGTTCTGTACAAAATGTCGATAGAACTCAATCATAAAAGCCTAACTTATATTTCAATAATATTCTAGTATCGCTTTTTGTTTTTAGCAAAGTTAACACATTTTATGTTATTAAGAATATATAACTATTTGAGTTCTATGAATATGCGTTAGTTAGATGTTTTTACAAGTTATAATTATTTAGATCTATCTAACATTTATGAAATACATTACTTATCTTTATAGTCAAATATTTATTTAGACCGGATATATTTTAACCTTCAACAGGTAATTTTTTTTAATTTTCCCTCCCGTTACCCCCATTATACCTCCCGTTACCCATCTTTTCCATCCTGTTACCCCTATTCTCCTTCTCCAGGTGTTGCCTAGCAACAGCCTCTCCAGCGAAGTTCCAGGCTGCGGTACAGAAGGCCGGGCTGACCCTTGACCTTCCTGAGAAGGTGCTGGCCCTAGACAAGATGCAAACTCGCTATGTGACTCTGGATCGAGGCCAGAACTGGGAGAAGGACTGGGAGAGCAGGCTGAAGCAATGCATCCAGGCTGTAGGCTCTGCCAGACATGGTGGACTGGCCTACTACCCATTGAGTGAAACTAGTTGACTGAAGACATTAGGTGTGTGGATGGGCTGGATTAGTTCAGATTGAATTGATGGATTCTCAGAACAACAAGCACCTATTGACAAACAAGATTGCTTTGATATTGTATAAAATTCAGAAATTGATCTTCACTGTTAATACTTTAATAATTGATATGTCCTAAAATATTTTACTTAAGTTTTTATGTGATCTATTTTGTTACAGTGTTAGTGGAAACACTATATAAAAATTCAGTTAATGCTAAATTCTTAGTATGCCTGATACTAAGTTTGTTTTTTCTAATGTGAAGCACTTTGTATTGCCCTGTGTATGTGAAATGTGCTTTACAAATAAAATAGCCTTGCCTTCACATGTGTGTTGGTCTATATTATACACTTTTTAGTCTGTATTTAAACCAATACAGGCACAAGTTCTTAATATTGAATTGGTTAAATCTCTTAAATAACTCACAACTCCAGATGGTTGTAAAAGATCTTTCCTCTAATCCCATTCGTTCTTTTTTGCACATCGATATGCTTTGTGCCTCAAAAACTTTGATAATACAAAGTGGAGAGGCATTCATTGTCACACTGGTTTCTTTCACACTTAAATAAGTTGTGTTAAAAATGTTTTCCCTTTTAGTGTGTCTTTAAAGGTGTACTTCCTTATCCTTGCTTTGCATTGTTATTGTTTTTGATAAGAACTTTTACAGCAAGCTCTCCTGACCAGTTGGACTCTCAGGCGTCGTAAGGACTTTGGTGTCTCAATAACATCAGAGGTGGTATGACTCAGCTCTTTTCATGCATCATCAGGTAAAACACATACACATGACAAGTTCTCCATAAGTTTTACATCTTCCTGCCTAGTTTCTTGCTGGGTTTTAGTGTTTGTGTTTGCAACAAACCAGACATTTACATTTATTTTTGGACAATACACTTTATTTGTTTCAGATCACAAGCCATTGTAGATGCAGTCACAAGCAAAACCTTATATTTTACATCTATATCTACTTTACAAAATATATGTATAGTTGTACCTCTAGTTACAGGTTTTTGGACACTGTCCTTAACTGCATGACCGTCTCTGAGAACTGTAGAGGCAATGTTATTGGTGGCTTCTGTGAGGAGAGGTGTGGCTAATCATGTGCAGGAGCTTCATTAGCAGATCGTGGCCATGGATGTTACGCTCTGATTGGCTTATGTAATCAGCTTCATCCTCCTCAAAACAGGATTCGTCAATGCTACAACTGCCTATAAGAAGAAAAGGAAAATATACGCATGACAGTGACCTAAAATATAAATGTCTATATTACATTTACATTTATAGCTTCAATTACGTCATTCAAAAATCTTGTCTGAAGCAACATACAGTTGTGAGTGCATACATTTTCGAAGTCTGAAACTGAATGCAGGTCAATGTGAATGCCTTCAATACCAACCCACTAAGCAAAATAATGTATTTATTGTCCTTTGCTCTGAGAGAGGATCTTCAATGCAGTGGTGAAGGATGCTGGCCGAGCTCTGTTAATAGTTATCAGTACTGTTGCGTGTCTGTTGCCATGTGTGCACTTTGCCAGCGACATCAGGGTTTTTTCTACCCCCAGCGAGCCCTCCGCAAGATGGTGGATCTAATGGAACAAATCAAGGCTGCACTATTCCTGGAGGAGAGCCGCTCCACCAGCCAGAAGAACCAGAGTCCGCCCCAACCCAACTGGCTCGCAAGGCCCCTGGAGGCCGGGCCGTGGCCCAGGCTAGGCAATATAGTACAGACATAATGATGGTTTTCTGTATACCAGCACAACACAACTGCTTGGGTTCAACATACAGTGGTCGCTTAAATGTAACGCTTCTGATCCTCAATCAAAATGTTCCTTTTTAACTATTTTTAGAAAGGATAGAACAAGGCCAAGTGGTCTCTTTATTTATTCCAGCGCTGTATATATATATATATATATAGGTCATGATTTGTTGTGTTAGCTAGCTAACCTATCTTAACATTTGTATATTACTTTTATTTTTATGGTAAGATCATTTGGAAATGGTCATGATATATCTGATCGAAGTTGAAAAATCAAACCAAAGTTTAGCTCCTTTAAGAACCCCAAAATGTTGACTTACTCTTGTTTGTCTTTAAGTGAGTCAGGTGTTTATACGTATACGTGTTTGGTCTTACCGGAGTCACAACAGATCCCCTGGGCAGCACAGCGTCCCTCTTCCGAACCACAGACTTTTCCTCCAGCCTCACAAGGGGAGGGAAGGTAGTTCTCCTCCACACAACCAGCTGCCTCTGGGGAGCCCACATAGCAGCCCATCCCCTCCCCACAGCAGATACTGGGGCCAAAGCAGTGGCCCCTGTCCCCGGGGCCACAAGACATGCACTGAGAAGTAAAGTAACATTGATGTTGTGAATAAACACCATAGAATCTGGGGGAAAATTGGGTGGTTAGAAACGTCTGTGTTAACTAACTAAATGCCAATACAATATATTTGTAAAACATTGACCTACAGTACAAATTGGAAAGAGAAGACGCAGCATGTATAGCGGCCTACAATTGAACTCAATAAGAAATCCAATTGACCGTAACAAATGGCTGGGAAGGACCGGGTACCTTCCTGGGTGGGAAGTCTACAGCTGATCTCTTGCCTCCTATTGGGCAGTTGGAGATGTAACAGGCATTGCAGACAGACAGAAGAAACATCAGACAGAGGGCAGACATTGGGGCCCCGGACACAGCCACTGAGAAAGAGCAATACGTTTTGAAATCTCAAGATAACGATGAACAGGTTTGTTTAATCAAAATGTGTTTTTGCAGTAGTTTCCTAACATTTTACAATTACAAATACATGACTATTTTTTGTAAGAATTTTTTTTAAGACTATCAATAGAAATATTGATATTGTATGAGACATAGAAGACACTTACTGTGGCACTGCAAATGTGATGGTGATTGATCTTGGTGGAGGTGGATCGTCTCGGATTAAGGTCCTTGTCATCCAAAGGTACCTTTTATACCTCTTGCTCGGTCTAGGGCTGTGACATGACCTTAAAATCTCGAATTAAGTTCAATCAAGTCATTATTACATTGGGATGAAGTTTGTGACCTGATTAGCGGAGGGGAACGGACAGTGAGATGGACAGCAGCTTGGCATTATCATGCGTGACCATGCCCTTGAACACTGAGCTTGGTTCTGCTTTTCCTAGTTAGTTCTAGCGGATGGTCCAGCAGATGAGAATGTGGTGGAATTGGTAAGACGGGAGCCATGAGCTACTTATTGTGTCGGTGTCAAAGAAAGACGTTTGTTCCTCTGTTGGTGGTGGTTCCCGGCTTTGGCAGATCCACAAGGTGTATTTGAGATGAATCATGAGACCTTGGGCGTACTGGGAAAAATGCTTGAGATTATACTTCAGGTTTACTCTGGAAATTCAGTTGGGATTCACTGCGCTAAGATGGAAAATAAATGTATTTATTTTTTATGTCTTGTTGTGTGCCCTGTTTGTTGAATGACACATTTCAGAGGGCTTGTTGTTTTTTACGCAAAAAAGGAAAAAATATATTCTGAATTTCTTCATACATTCATGGCGGTTTTCATATGTGTGTTAATAAAAAATAAATAAAGCAGTGTGTTTTCTCTCTGAATAATTACAGGTATGTTAAATGTACTAAGTAATAGGTCAAGATAACTTTAGATTAATACAGAAAGTTATAACTAAAAGGTTGTCTTTGTCCTCAGAGGGTCATGCATTAATAGTAAGAGCACGATTGACATTGACCTCACTATTTTAATCATGTATTTCTCATTATGATTCAAGATCGACACATCCTAGGAATTTACCTCTAGTCATTATCTGGACACATATCCACGACCATTTTTTTTTTTTAATTAGTCAAATTATTACAGTCCATTTAATCGAAAAACGTAATTAACGTCACAGACGAACATGACGATCCTGAAAAAATAAAAATCTTTGCAGGAAAGGGACATTTTGAGAGGCCTACAGTGAGTAGTAGGACATTTAGTATTGTAACTTATATATTTGAATGGACTATAATAACAATGGACTATATAGAACAATGTATATAAAAATACAAATCTACCACGTGTCATTTGTAAAACAAATTCAAAGGTTAGCCTACAGTTAAGATTTGGAGTGTCAAACGGCGATTTTATTTATGACCGCCGACAAAAAGCTAGCTCCTCCCCATCTGACTGTCGACACCACCTGCGCACGGTGAGTCGGACAAACATGGCGGAGATTCTGAAGATCAGCTACTGACAAGGGGCAATATTTTATTAATGTCAACAATCAACGAGAAAACACATAGAGAACAACCGACGAGAGAATATGTTAATAGTGGAAAACGAAACATATTTGCGCATTATTCTGTCTCCGCTTGAATCTCAAATTAGTGTGCGTACAACAACAGTGAGCAGTAGAACGCTTCACTGAACGCCCAACGAGTTTTTGTTTCAACCTTGGATGGGATTTTAGCACTCTATTGAAATGTGTCAGAGGTAAGAATTAAGTGACATTTTTGTCTTCGTTGTACTTATGTTCTTTATTTCTGCCAGTTATCTTTAAAATACGCCCTCCTATTTTGGTTGTGGGACAGTCAGCTGACACGTAGTTCCTGGTTCCTAGCAGGTTACTCCGGACTGGAGATACGGGCAGTAAATTGGACTGCTATGTATAAATAATAGCAGAATAACAGAAGGATCTATAATTGGAGCTTACAGGCCTACAGGTGTCATAACCCAAGACGTACGTCTGTTGTCATGGCCAAACTGTTTTGAAATTCTCTTAATATTTTGTGTGCGTTTGATCATCATGCAAATATAGAGTGGTTTCATTGGGATGGAAGTTATTTGACAATACATGTATAAATGGGATTATTTGTTGTTGATTGTAATACGGCTATAACAGGGACAGGGCTTAGACCAAAAGTCGGCTGGCATTTCACAACAGTTTTACTCCTTGTGTCTCTGATTATTACCGGGTTATGATATTGTTGCGAAAATAAATCCCAAGTTAAATGGGTCCACTTAGCTAAAAGCAGACTAGCCCGTCTATTATTAGTCAGAAATACCAGATAGCATGCCGCTCCTTTTCATAACATGCATCTACAGTGTCCTTTGTTATTGTCTATGTACTGTAATCCTAAAGCTGAAAAATAGACCCTCCCACATCGGGTTGGCACGATGTTGTACATCACTAATGCACTCCCCCATCAGCCTCCCCCACCCCTTTTCCTCCCGTCTTTCCCCATGGATGAACTGCCCTCATAATGAGCTCCCATGTTTCCCCCATAGCCCATATTAGCCCTCTGCGCACACTATGTTTTTGTATGCAGGGCTATGTCAGTGTACTCAGTAAACATAGGCAAAATGGCAACCAGGCTAGGGTTCTGGTAACCATGGATCATATGATAGCTCTGTGTTCTCCCTTCCAGGTTTTTGTTGTACCCTTGACAACCATCACCTTCTGTAACACCATTCCCATTTTCCAATCCCAGCCACCCATCTTAAAACGAATTTATCCAGCCTGGTACTGAGTTTTAATTTGGTAAAATGTTTATCTGGGTTTTCTTGTGATTGCACTATGGCAATCTCTATCCAAAGTAGACTTTGTATAATACATTTTTTCAGGCATTGAAGTCTGTTCGTAATGTATTTGCATATCATTGTAGTAATAGTTTTGTAAAGAGAAGTCTTTGTTAGCTATATCTGATATGTGTCTGGGATAGTATGTGCAATCATCTGTCCATGGCCACGGGACAAATGCAGACATTCCATGAATGAGTGGAATAGCCCAGACCCACAGCTGCTGTCTGCCATGAAGCTCACTACACTTGCAGCTCTACACTCTGTTAGTTTAGCTAGTCTAGTCTAAGGTTGACGATAACCTTACTGCCCTTAAAGGTTGAGGCTACTCACACCATGTAAAACCTTCTCAGTCAGGACACTGTGTAAATATATCAAACAGAAAGGCAAAACAAGTCCGGTATATGGCCAATATAACACAGTTAAAAGCTTTTCTTGGACAACGCTCAGCCAGGATGCCTTATCGCTATTATAAACTGGTTATGGACACAAGTAGAGCAGTAAAAACGGATGTGATGTCATACCTGTGCTATTTGTGAAACTGTACCACTGCTATCAGACATTCAGGATTCTAACCACCCGGTTAATAAACATGTGTATGTTTCACACCTCATGATCTATTAGTGCATTTGGTGCTTAAGTTTAACAGTAGAACAACTACGTTGGTTGAAGCAGTATCCATAAAAAAGAAAGAAAATAAATAATATTTCATGGAGTGTCCTAATTTTTTCACATGACTGTAACCATTCTCTCTTCTGTGATTCCCTTCCAAGGTAGTCTTCAGTCAGTCTGTTACCAACCCCCCAAGGATGACGTCGGTGGAACCCCCCGCCCTACACCCTCCCTCTGCCCTGGACTCCCTCTCCGTGTCCTCCTTCCTGTCCGGAGACTTCGAGGATGAGGAGGGGGACAGAGGGGGGGAGGAGGGAGTCCTGGGCGACCTGGAGGTGAATCCGTACGATGGCTTGCCCTTCTCGTCGCGCTACTACAGCCTGCTTGAGGAGAGGAGGAGGCTCCCGGTGTGGAGCCTGAAGGAGCGCATCCTGGAGCACCTGGAGACACACAGCATGGTGGTGGTTGGGGCCCCCAGCGGCACAGGCAAGAGCACACAGGTGGGAGGAATTCACGCGGTCGTCCTGACCACGCGGAGTACGGTCACACACAGGCATGACCACACACACGGCAGACATACAGATGAACGCCCTGGTCAAAGGCGAACACATTCACACGCACTCTTTCTGAGTCTAAGCATCAAGTTTGGAACATACACCTTAACCTCATAGTTAAAATGTAGGATTTTATTTGACTGGATTTCTGCACACGGTTTCTAGACACGGTATGCGAAAAGAAAGGATGATATCCCCAGTAGTGAAGGTCTATCCTTCAATAGTGAAGTTAAGATTGAATAACATTAGAGGCTGAACGTTTGCTTGTCTTTTGGCTCTCCCAGATTCCCCAGTGGTGTCTGGAGTATGCGTTGTCTCATGAGTTCTCCCATGGCTTGGTGTGCTGTTCCCAACCATACGCCGTGGCTGCAGGGAGTCTGGCCCTCAGAGTGGCTGATGAGATGGACCTGAGTCTGGGCTTGGAGGTGGGCTATTGGGTCCCCCACGACGACGGCTGTACCCCCGATACGCTGCTACGGTGAGGAGGGATGGGGTCACGCAGGTGTACACCAACACTGGCGAACACATAGTGCACACGCATAGTGCACACGCATAGTGCACACGCATAGTGCACACGCATAGTGCACACGCATAGTGCACACGCATAGTGCACACGCATAGTACAGGCTAGGATACACTCACACCTTTTATTTCTTCCTGTGATACCAGAGCCATACAACTGGGTGAAAGGATGTCGTCTCTCCCCCACTGTTCTGCGTAGGTTCATCAGTGACTCCCTGCTCTTGGGGGAGATGATGTCAGACCCCCTGCTACGTCAGTACGGGGTGGTGGTGGTGGACGAGGTGCAGGAGCGGACGTTGGCCACCGACGTCCTCATGGGTCTGCTGCTGGACGTCTGTGCCCAGCGGCCCCACGACCTCCGCGTGGTCCTGCTCACGGATCCCTCCCTCCTCCCCAGCCTCCAGGCCTTCCTGGGGGAGGCCGTCCCGCTGCTGACGCCGGACCAGCCCGGTAGGGGTGAGGACCCGCCGGCCAGAGATTCCCCCGACCGCGAGGCCAGGAAGGGGCCACCGGCGGCCGTGGAAACGGTGTACCGGGACCCTGGAGGGAGGGAGCCATCGTCGGCAGCCTGTCACATGGTGTTGGATCTCCACCGCCGGGGAGAAGGGGGAGATGTCATGGTGTTCCTCGCCAGTGCCCAGGTAGAGACCCACACAACCACGCAGGGTGGCGAACACACACACACCTGATGTCACGCTGCCTCATCAGATCCAGGTCCAATAGGTGCTGCTAAGTGTTTGTTTACATCGACCTTGTTTACAAACACTGGAGTAAATTATGTGGAGAACAAAGGAAGGTAACAAACGTCAATGAAAACCCAAATCATCGGCCGATTGAGGGCTGGATTCAAACTCGCATAGAAAAGTAAACAATATAAATCCCTGGGGGATCTCCTCCCATAACTGTATCAGGGCATCAGTGATCTCCTGGACAGTGTGTGGCGCTACTTTGTGGTGTCGGATACATAATGTCCCAGAGGTTCTCAATTGAATTCAGGTCTGGGGAACGTGAGAGCCAGTCAGTGGCATCAATGCCTTGGTGATCCAGGAACTGGAGGAACCCAGGGCCCACTGCACCAGCCTGTCATCCCGGTACCTACCAGCAGTCATGGCAACGTTGGCTAGCACACGGAGGTCCGTGCCCCCCTGACATGATGTGCCTCCCCAGACCATCACTGACCCTCTGGAGGATGTCGCAGGCAGCATAACGTTCACCGGGTGTCTCCAGTCTCTTTCACACGTGTCACACGTGCTCAGTGTGAACCTTCACCATCTGTGAAGAGAACGAGGCGCCAATGGCGGACCTGCCAATTGTGGTGTTTTGTCAGCTGTACGGTTGCTGGGTGAGCGCAGGTCCCACTAGAGGGTGTCAGGCCCTAACCCTAATGGATTCGGTTTGGTCAGAAACATCCACACTAGTAGCTCGCTGGAGGTGGTTCTGTAGGGCCCTGGCAGTGCTCCTCCAGTTCCTCCTCGCACAAAGGTGCAGACACCTGTTGTGTCGCTGGGTTGATGCCCTTCTACGGCCCTGTCCATCTCTCCTTGTGTAACGGCCTGTCTCCTGGTATCTCCTCCATGCTCTTTTGACTGTACTGGGAGACACAGCAAACCTTCTGGTGACGACACGTATGGATGTGCCATACTAGATGAGCTGGACTGCCTGTGTGACCTGAAATGCCTACAGGTACTGCCTCATGCTACCAGAAGTGACAGGGACACTAGCAAAATGCTAAACTAGAGAAGGATCACTCCGATAGATAAGGAGAGAGTAATTGTCTTCGCAAAAATATTCTATTTGGGGTTTATTCTTTGCAGTCTGTTGTCACTTTCATTTGCACAAAAACAGGTGACATTGATTTTGGACTGAAGACACCTTCCATTCTACCCTAGATCTTTATATGGCTTCTTCGTTTCAGTTAGTCTTCCTTCTACCTGAAAAGGCCTATTGACTGTTTTGTAGATGCTTTGTTGTGCTGTGTTATGTAATACTCTCTTCCTCATCTGCTGTTACCTCTCACCCTGGAAACAGAAACAGGGACACTGTAACCATATACTTCTGAATGGCATCAGTGTGTTAGTTGCGCCGGTTAACACACACCACACTCCACCCGGCGATGCCATATTTAAGGATATTAATAATCGTTTCATGCACATTCACCTCTCTCACTCATACTCCCAGTATGTCAACATCACCACGCCCTAGCTCCTCGTCTCCTACCCGGGTTTCAAAGGCAAATGCAGTCTTCTTCTCTAGTACAGTTGTTTAGGTGATGCCAAGGCTGCAAAACAAAGGGCTTTACTTTCCAGGAAGACGGATCTGCTTAAGGCTCAGTAGAAGAGCCACTAGAAACAGTAAACATAGAGAAGTGTTATCAGGGAGTGTCAACTCAAATGCATCTACGTAATGTGCTTAGGGACAGGCAGGAACACAGACAAGTGAGTGAGGAAGGGAGTTTGGAGACAAGTGAGAAGCGCAAGCACAGGGCTGATATGTCTGGATACGTAGACTGGTTGTTGGAGTCTGCTCACACTACAAAAATATAAAATACTTCAAATATGTTTCTGTGAGACCGCTACTCTACTCTGTCAACATTGTTCTGTGCTTATATCAGATTTAATTACAAAAGAATATATATAATATCCGTATTTGCTTATAAATTTGAGATAAAGCCCAGGTCGCAATTCAGACCAAAAACAATCGTCTTTCTATATCGTAAGGAAGCAACAATGTCCTCTTCATAGCGTGTTTTCACCTCACGCCGGGGACAGTGTGTAGACAACCTACAATATGCTCAAATGTATTATTTGTTTACTTTTTTGTAAACAATAATTACAGAATGGTTTAGTTATAATGTGGAACGAGTAAAAGCATTTGAAAAGCATTATAACTTGCCTTGACAATGGCGGGTCTGATAAGTCGCTTGCTTTCACTCCTCCCCTTTAAATGCCCTCTGTGCAATCCCTTTAATGGATTTGAACAATCACTCCCACTCAGCTACAAGAGGAGGGAGAAAATGATGGGACCATTAGATGGTAGAAAGGAAGGAGTGGATTAATTTAGGACAATGTGTATATTAAGCACTACATTGCATCTAGGTAGCATATTAATGTCGGCTGTCTGTAAATCAGGACCCATTTTAGAATGTCACAAAACGTTTCTGAATAGATTCACTGAGGCGGAACATTGTATTCTCATCTCTTCTACCTCTCAGGAGATCGATGAGTGTGGCTCTCTGCTAGACAAGGAATCTGTGGCCCTGAGCCTTCAGCTGGGACCCCTGCGTGTTCTACACCTTCATGCGGGCCTAGGAGGGACCACCCAGCGTGTGTATGAACCCGAGCCAGAGAGTCCCTCTGAGGACACGGAGGAGTCTGGGGGATCTGATGGACTGGACGGGCCCGGGGTGGGGGTGGGGGTGGGGGTGAGGCGCAGAGTCATCCTCACCGACAGCTTGGGGGAGGCCTCCTTCTCTCTATCTGGAGTGCGCTACGTCATAGACACGGGCATGCAGCTCAAGACGGTGAGTACTCAGTTATTGCAGCCTCGGATGGGTGTTTTATGGCCCTGGAAAGCAAACCATATTGTACTGCATGGACGCACTGACTGGATTTTTACCTCATATTATTATGTTTGTTTTGTTAAATTTACGGATTGAATAGAAGATGGAACTCAAACAATGATGGTATTTGTCTGCCTGTAAGAGACCGCTAACTTTACCTTTTCTAGCAAGAGCTTCGGGTAACGCACACACTTGTGTTTTACTTTTTGCCATGAATGATGCCAGAGTGAAAGTCATGCCCAGGAGTTAGTTGGAACAATGTCCCTGGTGGTGGAAGTAAGAACTGCCACTATATTTATTAGAAATAAGTGGTCAGAGAGGATCGTCTTTTTCAGATAATGGAAAAGGGACATTTTCACAAAGATATTGGAATATAAAGACAATAAGTTTGAATATGATAACAAATAAGTGAGGAAATGGATGAAACAATATTTACAGAATGTATGTTTTAACAGTATAAAACCACTATAACGGATGCGTCGTGCACAACTCATGAAATATCTTTATTATTCAGAAACACATGAAATTCTATGACATTTGTGTATGTCACTATTTGACACAGTTGGCACATCTCAGTTGTCGAATGAGGTAATAGCTACAGTGCATTACCTCAATAAACGCTTCTACTGCCACGCTCTCAAAGGTTTACAATCCTCAAATCAGAGCGGACTCCCAGGTCCTGCGTCCAATCAGCCGACACCAAGCAGACATGCGGACGCAGAGGGTGAACAGTGACCTACCAGGTTGGTTGTGATCAGTGGGGCCATGTGGGTGTTGGAGGACATCCGGACACATTTAAGGAATTGGCATATGGCTACATTTGTTAACGTATATATTGGTAAAAGCTCAAGCTTTTGATGCACCTACGACAACAATTTGAATTGCTAATAGTTTAAGCACACTGATCGGTTCTCTGAAAGGCCTTTCTCGGAGTGCACTCTGGTGTTACAGGCCAACACTTGTCTGTCTTTGAGTTCCTCTGACCCCTCCGTCCCTCCAGGTCTCTGTTTCCGTCTTTACCCTCAGGCCCTGTACGAGGAGGGCATGGCGGAGGCCCGCAGCCCAGGGGTGGTGGAGGAGAACCTAAGCCACCTGGTGCTGCTGCTCAAGAGGCTGGACATCGCTGACATGGGCCAGTGCAAGTTCCTGGACAGGCCTGGTACGGAGGGTCACACGTTCCTGCTAGTTCAGTCCCGTTGCTTCCTTTGAATGATGAAAGCAGGAGTGGTTGTTAACTAGGTGCTGTCAATTTCTGATATGAAACCTAGCATAAAGAGAATTTCAGCATGTATTCCCTTTCAATTAGTGTATTTCCTTTTTATTCTCTGTCCCACCCCTGTCCAACCACTGTCCCACCCCTGTCCAACCACTGTCCCACCCCTGTCCCACCCTGTCCCACCCCTGACCCACCCCTGACCCACCCCTGTCCCACCCCTGTCCAACCACTGTCCCACCCCTGTCCTACCACTGTCCCACCCCTGTCCCACCCAGCTCCCGAGGCTCTGATGCAAGCGCTGGAGGATCTGGACTACCTTGCAGCGCTGGATGACGACGGGAACCTGTCTGAGGTGGGCATCATCATGTCGGAGCTGCCCCTGGAGCCTCCACTGGCCAAGGCCTTAATCGCTGCCTGCGAGTTTGACTGTGTCAGCGAGCTGCTTACTATCGCCGCGATGCTCACAGGTGCACCTGTTTTTACCATGTTGTATGCATTGTATCAGTGGAAAAATATGTTTTTAAATACCTTATTTGATAGACACGGTGGTGACTTCTGGATCTGTGCTACAGTGCCTTTAGACCACTTGACCATCCTAGGCCCCTTGTTTCCATGACGGCGGCTTGTTTTTCTGAACAGTCAAGTAGTAACGTTTTCCATTTGTGTTTTCCTAGCTCCCCCCTGCTTCGTGACCCCCCCACCCCAGAGAGAGGAGGCAGCAGCCACTCACAGACTTCCCCTGTTGCACAATGAGGGAGACCACCTCACACTCATCAACATCTACCATGCCTACATACAGCGTGAGTCTATGTATAGAGTACTGTTTCTGAACTGTAGCTAGTATTATCACAATTAATTATTAGTCTCTGACTAATACAATCAGTACCACTATCATTATTATTATTATTACTACTACTAGTATTATTAGTATTTATACTGTTACTAATACAACTATGACTCTAACTAATACTATGACTATCATGATTATTATTCCCACTACTAGTATTACTATTATACACGTATGCACTCCCTCTGATGGCTCTTCCAGACAATGAGGATGATGCCTGGTGCACTACCAACTTCCTGAACCCTGCTGCATTGCGATTGGCTGTGGTGATCAGGGCAGAGCTGTTGGAAGTGATGCTGTTAGTCTATTTCTAAATGTACATTTGTGTGCATTTGAAAGGGTCCTTCTTAACTGTCTCTCTACCTCTGTGTTTCCACTTCACCTTCCTCTCAGGTGGCTCATGATGTGGATGGCTCCGGTAACTACCTTCTGTTGACTCACCGCCACGTGGCTCACCTCCACCCCTTCTCCTCGTATCTGTGTCGCCGGCCACGCCCCCTGCCCCCCTCCTGGGTGCTCTACCACGAGTTCACCATCTCTCATGACAACTGCATACGCACGGCCTCTGAGGTGCACCCCCACATGTGAGTTACCCCAGTGTTTATTAGGAACCCTGTATCCATACATGGACGGTGCTCTAACCTTTTGAATTTTATATAAAAAGGTTACCAAAATATTTAGTAAAACAAACGGGTACGTTTGTGTCATACCTGCAGTATTTTACCCAGACAGCATACTACCCCAATCATGATAACTTCCTTGTAGCACTTTGAAAGGCTTTTTGTCTGCCATAATTCACTGAAAATGAATCAGGGAAACTGAACACAGTCTATATGCAGACACTGAGCACAGTCTATATGCAGACACTGAGCACAGTCAATGCACAGTCTATATGCAGACACTGAGCACAGTCTATATGCAGACACTGAGCACAGTCTATATGCAGACACTGAGCACAGTATAAATAAATACTGAGCACAGTCTATACAGATACTGAGCTCAGTCTATGTACATATGATCACCTCACCTAACCATTTCCAGGAACCACATTGATATGATTCAGCAATCTTTTAAAATGGCTCATTTAATGTGCTATTTCCTGTGTGCAGGTTAGTGGATCTAGCCCCTCAATACTACCTGGGAAACCTGCCATCCAGCGAGGGGAAGGACTTGCTGATGGAGCTGAGACAGAGTCTGCGGCCTCCTGAGGAGGAACAGGAGAGGGGGCCGGAGGGGACCTACGGAACACTACACATCCAGGAACACCTGGACCGGACTGTGGAGGCCCGGAATCAGGACGGCACAGAGTTGTGCGTGGTCCAGTGACGGGCAGGGAACGGGTCATAGACAGTGGAACCAACGGAGAAGACCCGGAGCAGGATGTCAGGAGACTCTTAAGTGCTACCAAGAACCCACTTGGGAACATGCATGGACAGTCGATGAGGGAGTACACACGGTACTCTATCCATCCATACAGAGTTGTTTACACACGAGTGAAACACATGTGCTCACAGGTGATAGTGGAATGTTTCTCATATGAGATTAAATACATTTTGCATAAAACTATGAGCGAAGTGCAATCTGATTAAACCTTTCTATAAAGTTTCTGTAATAGAAACTGTACACCGGTAGACACATTGGGAATTATATATTGTCATAAATGTTAACTGTTCTATAAGGGTCCTCAATACTTAACAGTCAGCTATCCTTTTTAATGATTGGTAAGGTATGGGATTGATTGTTATTTTGGAAACTATTGTCTGACCTTTGAACCTTTTGGAGGATGGCACAATCATAGAAGGTGGAGTGGACATGTGATTCTCAGGGCTTCTTTGGGTTCCCAGAGGGTGATCTACCATAGTACGGAGCTTCCATTTGGAGGGATTTAGAACACAGTTTTTGCTACCACTGTTCTTTGTATTCTATTGGGTTTAGTGTTTGTATTTGGACCCCTCTATCCCCCGTTCAAATGTGTTTAACAAATCAAATATTTTTGTGTGTAAATTAATGCCGTCTGGTGAACCTCCCCCTATCTAATACAACTTTAAATATACATTATTGAACATAAAAATAAAATGTTTATTTGTTGGATTTTGCCTTGATAATTTTAAAAGGGGTAGTCTTTTGTGTGTCAGATGTTATTTCCAAATACTTGTAAATTCGAAGCATCACAGTTTTTAGGTCAAAGTTTTACTGAAGCATATTGCTGGCCTTGAGCCACTGTGGTGGTAATAGTCCACGGACTTACAGGAGGTTTTTCTGGAATGTTCTTCAAAACCTCTACCGCCATCTCATGTGTTTGTCGGCTGTACACACATCAATTTCTAAAATACTATGAACATAAAGGTAATAATCAACTGTGCTTTTGGTTTTGGACAGTTATACCGTTTAATTTATTTAATTTACATTTATCATAGTAGACAGGGAATTATTTTGATATTATTATGTGTGTAAAGCCCACAAAGATGGAATGAGATGGCTGTACAATTTCTTGTATGTTTGAAGCAAATGCTGTGGTGATGCTAGTGAATCCATGTGCCTGGGTTAGTACATGTACCACTATGGAATTGGCTACAGCTAGCTAAATGTTGCAATATCTTCCCAATGCTATTCAAATGAACAGCTGCTTGACATGTTCATGAGTATGCGTGATGGTATGTATTAAATTACCACCATCAAATGTTAGACGTTAACTGTCAAACTTTATTTAAGCTACAGCAGCAATCGCTATGACCCAAATGCATTGTGGGAAAAGGCTGCAATCAAGTACTAAAATGGATGTAGTGGAGGAACGCGGCCATGGAAACAGTCACCTGCTCTGTTTCAACCATCCTTAAAATAAATGGGCCTAAACAGCAGCAAAACAAATAACTATTTTACAGCACTTTTCGTATGCATGTTTTGCAATGCATTCAATCATTGTTTATAAGAAGTCATTTGTAATGCAGTATATGCAACTTTAAAGGTGGTAGTTCGGATCACCAAGTCCTGTAGCAGGATAGAGGTGATTATCAGCCCAGGGAGAAGAGGGGAATGGGGTGGGAGGGCAGGGTGATGAGGGTGCGGGACGTGGGGGGGGCTGATTTCGAGGCTTTATACTCATTTCTTTTTGGACTTTGCCTCTAGGGGCACTCCAATATCTTTCCCGCGCAGTTTCAAACCTGAAAATAAAAAAATGTGATGAATGAATGCAGGATATACGTCTCTATAAATGTTATAGGCTTTATTTGCACTTAAAATGTAGTGGTTTTTAGACCTGATTAGGGGTCATGTATAACAGTCCTGGAGACATCTGGAATTAATGTACATTCTGGAATCAGCGTCAGATATTTAACAGTACTGTGGTATAATTAAGCAATATGACATGAAGGGGTGTGGTTTTTGCTGCACATTTTTACGGAGTCAATGCATTGCAGAGTCACTGCCGTGGTATATTGGCATTATACCACAAACGCCTAAGATGCCTTATTGTGATAATGATCTTGTTACCAACGCAAGCAGTAAACTGTAATGTCATATTCAGGGCTTGTATTATTACTGTACAGTAACACGTATTTGGAGACATAGAGGCCGGGACATATTACGTAAGCTGAGACAGAAAAATGTTCAGCCCCGTGACGCACATTGGTTGAGCAGGAACAAAAACCTTTGGTAAATTGATTTAAAAAAAAAAAGAGTTTGTCTAGATTCAACTCACCGATTGCTCTCTCAATCTTTCCCATAATTTGATTGTTGGGTATTGCTTTTCCACATTCATAGTCTGCAATGACTTGAGGCTTCTCATTAATTTTCTAAAGGTCAAAGCCAAGAGAGACATTAGTAAAAATCTGTTTCCTTAAAATATTCCGTTATTTTTAGATGAAATTTCCAACATCAATGTGGTCTTATCTCGGGGGAAAAAAGCAGTAGGTTTCAGGATACCAGCTGACTATAACTATAAGTCACTTATAAGGCGGTTTAACAGAAACACTGATGTGTTGCTTTATGATGGCCTGTTAAATGCTTTTCAAGACAGAAAACATTTCTGCTTATTTCCAGGATTTATGCACTCAATATAAAATACAGTGTCAGTACTTGACAAAGATTTATCATTGGTTAGCTGTTATGGAGTGGACTCCCACATATTTTCCTCAGTATTACACTGTTGTACAAGTTTGACTATTTAACCATCAAAATTCCCTACTACAGAGCTCTTGTCTGGTTCCAGTTCCTGCAGGACAAAGGCCTCCTCATTATCATTTTCTCACTTAAACAGAATTAGACCAAAACCTAAAATAATGAAAATAACTGGGGGGGGGGGGTTCTGATTACCTTTGGACCTAACAGTTAGTGATTTTAAAACAGCAAACACATAAGATAACATAACTATGATAAATCAATCATGTCTAAGGCAGGTGAAAACATACACAATCCATTGCATGTAAAGCCTACTCTAACTAAAGCATGATTCACCTTTAAAGTTCCTCTGTGGGCAGAGTTACTTACAGTGGCCAGGTCTTTCTGGGTGAGGCCCTTGTTCTGGCGGCCCTGCTGGAGGACCTTGCCCACCTCTAGGGAGACCCTGTGGTGCTGCAGCTCTTCCGTCTCACGGTCCAGCTTGGCCGTGTTCTTGGTCACCAGATGTTGCTTGTTCTGCCCTGCAGACCCTGTGGACACACATTCACTGGCATGGTAGGTATTTATTTTATTCAAAATAATACTCAATGTCCCAGAACTCCCAGTAAGGAAGATGTTCGATTGCTAATTTTGCTATGAAGTCTTACATTTCTTAGTAGTCTCTAGGTCTTCTCCACGTCTCTGTGCTGCTGTGATGGCCTAGAAAAAACATGAATTTCTACATTTTACCATTCAATAATCTGAGGATACATCATGGACTAGTCCAGATCAAAAGGGGAAGATTGAAGAGAAAAAAACTAACGACTTAAAAACTATCAATTTTGATAAGAGTTTAGTGATGATTTGTGCCGGCACACTTGTTTTATTCATACAATGCGAATGTACGTTTTTCACCTTGATGTTAGATGGTTCCTCACCCTGAAAGTAGTCTACGAGCCAAAATAAACTGTATTGGTTTAATCAGAATATTACAGAGATTACATGTCTGTCAGATTTTCTGCAGTATTTCATACATTTGACAGTGATGGTCAATCAACATATTAGTTCAAAAAATGCTTTGTGAACAAACAAATTAATGAAATACTCGTAAAATTAATGATCCTGATTCAATGCTCTCATGTGAAATAGTAATCCACCAATTAATCTAAACAACAACATAGCAATAGCTGCAACCAAACACTTCCTGTACTAAACTCATTAAACAGTACTTTGGAGAAATTTTCGCCTGATTTTTCATGCAGAACTGCTTTACCTCAGATTTACAAAATTCTCAAAACACTAAACAGCTTCTTTCAGGTGTTGTCACATTTGAACAGGGTTTGGGACTGAACTTTGAAATCTCCATTGAGACAGATTTTCCAGTACAGGACTAATCTGTGCCAGCGAAACCAGCCCTTAACGTCTTGTTCCTAAACCATTCTGAGGTAGACTTGCTTGTGTTTGGAACATTTGTTGCATGACTCAGCTGACGGAGTGGCATTCTGCTGTGGAATTCTCTGATTCAAAACAGTTTACACGATTCCTTTAATGGTAGCAATGTACTTGTTCCTCATCTAGCAAAACATATTCAAACCAATACAGTACCATGTGTTAAAATTCTTACTGTCCAGTGTTTGGTTTTACAAAACAGTACACAACCCTGCGTCTGCCACAAAGTTTTTACCTTTGACTCATCTGTCAATATAACATTTTCACAGAACTTCTGAGAATCATTCAGGTCCTATTTCGCAAACTTGAGAGGAGAATTTTGGATCTTTTTAGCAAGCAATTGTCTCCACCTTGCTACTTTGCAACAAATCACATTTGACAAGTGTCTTTCTGATGGTGGTTCAAGGGTTTCTCGTGATTTCAATCTCCTTTGGCACTAACTTCTTTGACACCTGATTGTATGTTTGATGACCTTGCATACCAATGAAATGGAACAAGCACTAAACATATATTTATTATTATTAGGGAGAGAACACTTACTCTCCATACATATTAGTTTTATTTACAGTGGGATTTAGAGGGAGACAGAGGTAAAGGGTGGAGACAGGTATTTAACCCTGGTCTCTGGTGAGGAGACGCATACGAGAATGGAGTTGGTAGTGTCACTAATGGGCCACAGCTCCAAACAAATAAAAAGCATTCAACTTTGATGATGGTTTTTCATTTTACTACTACTTCCCATCGAAAGATCTGTCCAAATTCAGTGTGGGCCAGACATATAACTTATCATTGATTTTATTTGTTAAATGTTTCTTCGTAATTTTGTCCTGTTTTACTTTCCTCCCAGTAAGATAATGGGTCCTCCTCAACACCAATTGTACACTCCAAACAAGCAGGATTTAAAATACCACTACACAATACATGAAAAGTGAGACATTAAATCAATCAGAATTTTCCCCAGAATACTAAGCATTAGCAGAAACGTAGGGAAGAATTTATTAGCTATTGTAAACAAACTGTATATCTAGATCAGTTAGCCATAGCCCTGTTCTCTCCGTAGAAAACATAGTGAAATGTAAAACAAAAACTCATAACAATTGTATATCTAGGTCAGTTAGCTGTAGCACTGTTCTCTCTGTGTAGAAAACATCATTGTCACGGTGTTGTAGTGTGGCGGAACCATTCGCAGACATTTTTAAATGAAAATGGGTTTAATCCTTAACAACAAGACAAATACAAACTAACACGAACTGTACACGTAAAATGGACTAACTAACATAAAACGATATACAAATAACGTGTAGAGTATCCACTTGAAAAATGAACTAAACAGAGCCAAACCGTGAGCCGTTGAGACAAGCAACAAACAATAAACCACACCGGGTTTGGTGAAAACCTGACCTAAGTAGGCTCCCCAATCAGAGTCAACTGAATGCAGCTGCTCTGACTGGGGAGCCCACAATGGCATGGAGATGGCTAGAGGCCTCTCCATGTGCCATGCCCTGAATGGGAGCCCCAAAGCATAGAGATGGCTAGGGGCCCGCATCCAGGACATGACAATCATAGTGTACTGTAAAACAACTCATAACAACTGTATGCTTCATTCATATCAATAACCAATTTTTTTTTTTTAAGTGTGCATTAGGGAACAATTCTGGTTTGGTAATTACACAGCATACAACCTTTTGACGTTTTGTATTCTCAGAGTTTCATGCATTTACATATTTTCCAACAAACCATACTCCACACATTTAAGGGAATGTTTTTTATTATTGTGAAATGAAACATATTTAAAACACTAACCTGGTATTGATTTGGCATGTCTTCAAAATCACACAATTGGCCTCAAACTGTGGTAAATAAATGTGTCAAAATAAATTAATCAATTTCTACAGGTTCCCCTGTTGGGTAATGAGTTGGAAAGCAAACACTCAACCATGAGAACCAAGGTGATTTAAAAATGAAACAATAGACAAAGTTGTGAATAGACAGATCAGGGATGAGTCAACACATTTTTATTAGCCATGAAAATCCCTTATCGTCATAATAATGATTCAAAATTGCAAGGTACTAGCAATACCTTGCCTAGATCAGGCCACCACTCCAAACTGGATTAACGACCAATAACGAGACTGATCCTAGACTACCAAAAGGCCAATGGCAACTTTGGCAGAGCTACAGGCTGATTAGTGGGCATGTGACAACAACATTACAAACCCTCTACATATCCAACCTGTAGGTAAGGTAAGGTGATGAGAAAATTGACAATGTGCAGCTATGTTGCAAGGTTATAATTGTAAACTAAAACTACACATGAAAAACATGTTCATAATGGTATATTTCTAAATATTTCTGATGAATATAAAACTAACCGGATATAGGCAATTTAGGTAAAAAAGCTACAGAAAAGAATTTTCGTTTTCATCTTTTGATAAATTATGAGATCTCAAACACTAACTAGGAAATCTCAAAAATGTGAAATTCTTTTCCCATCAACTTTTTTTGTCAACCCACAGCTTGAGTGCGTAATCCGATGCTTTTCCTAATTGCAACCAACCTTAGCTCAGGCAAAATAAACACATATTTAATAGTCCTGACAACATACTTGCCTACTATTGAATTGTTACAGAAAGTACCCTGAAATGACACATTCTCTTGCTTCCGAAAGGCGTCCAAAAAGTTATCTACAGTGAGAGAACAGTGAAACAGAGTAACCAAAGATACACGTTCATCAATAAATACATACACTGCATAAACGTTCCTAAAATCAAAATTTAAAATGCAATAGCTCCTGCCAAACAGGTGCGATGACTATGACGAGGGAAGAAGTATTAAAATCCACGGCTTATAATTTTTCACAATTTAGCTTTACAATAATGTACAAACAATTTAAACACTTCAAAGTTTGCCATTACTATGTAAAGTGCATGACTATTGTTTGCTTTTTATATGTATTAATTACTACGTAAATGTTGCGTGCCATGTCTTGAAAAGGTAATTGTTCAGAATGACAAATGTTATTCGTTGCACTTGACAAATAAAATAATTTGACTGTGCACATGTAGTCATTTACATTTCCACCAACATTTTCGTAGTCATTGATCGCTGGAATTTATATTGACAAGAGAAAACACATTTCCATCATAAAACCAAGATAACCTCCCTAGGCAGTGCTACAGCCAAAGCACGCGCATGGAACATGCACACTGCGCTCATCATTTTGCAAACAATGTCCAGTTTAAATGTATGGCTATATAGAAATAGCCTATAGTCCACCACACCACAACTCCTATTGTAATTTGTGGATTTAAAGATGATCCAACAGAGAAACCGAACACATGCTTGCTAATTCCAATTAGACATCGATGTCCGTCAAATGTTTAGATGACAACCCAAATAATTGGTGGCTTGTCCAGGTCATGTAAACGAGCAGAAAGAGGCAGGGAGATGCAAGGTTTTAAAACTCAAGTATTGGTAACGTTAGCAAGTTTGTCTGCCCGCCAGTGACAGTGTAGCCGACATGGGTTCAGTTGTTGGATCCAACCATGTTTCTAGGCTATATCGGTTGTTTATCGGGTTCCTATGCTAACAGGCTAATGCTAGCTGCTCTAGTTAGCTAGCTGGCTACCTGCTTAGATTTGCCCTGCGCAGCAGTCGGACCCCTCTTCCTCAAGACAGTCACGGTGTCCCAGTCGCTTTCTGCCATTTTCTTAGGGAATATATAAATATATAACTATACAAAGAAAAATCTAACTGCCTGGGTATTACAACGATATCTGCCACTGTAAGCTCTGCTCTGAATCATAACAAACACCCACGGGTCTGTCAAATACAAAACTTTATTTAAAACGCTATCATTAACAGAGAAGAAATATGAGGATTACTCCGCCCAAACTGTTTCTGCGGAAGATTTTGGAATCGCCCAAAATGTTTGTATCTCCATATACACTGCTTCAACATATTAAATGAACCATTAAATCACAAATTGGGTCTCGGTGAACGAAATATATTAAACATCAAAATCTTTACTGTACATTGTGAACAGCCATAACCAAAAGTTTTGAGAATGACAGAAAGTCACAGTCTGCAGCCTCAGTTTTTATGATTGCATATACTCCAGAATGTCATGAAGAGTGATCAGATTAATTGCAATTAATTGCAAAGTCCCTCTTTGCCATGAAATGAACTTAATCCCAAAACAAAACATTTCTACTGCATTTCTGCCTTGCCACATAAGGATCCACTCCTTAACACAGGTGAGAGTGTTGATGAGGACGAGGCTAGAGATCACTCTGTCATGCTGATTGATTTAGAATAACATACTGAAAGCTTTAAAAGAAGGGTGGGTCATGGAACCAGTGTTCTTCCTCTGTTAATTAGATTAGATTCAACTTTATTGTCCTTGAACAGTACAAGTACAACGAAGTTTGCATCCAACCAGAAGTGCAAAAAAGATGTAATAAGATGCAAAATGTTGTGCAGGGCAGTGTGTCAATGTACATAATGCTCCAATGTTTGACCCTCTAAAATGAAACTGGCATAGGTAAATAATGTGCAATTTAACAATGTAACAAAGTGGAAAATATGCAGAGAGCAGTATAGACATAATGCATTAGTGCAAGTGGCAAATGAGGTGTAAATATACAGTACAAACAGTATGCATTGTGCGGTTTTCACCACCTGCTGCAGGGACTTCTGGTCGTCCGCAAAGCACCAGTTAGTCAGGATGCCCTCGACCGTGCAGCGGTTAAAGTTTACCAGGATGTTACTAGAAAGGCGGGCCTTTTTAACTTCCTTATTAAAAAGTACAGACGCTGCAATGCCTTTTTCACCAGGGTTGAGGTGTTGAATGAACTGGAGAGGTCCTCAGAGATGTAGACACTCAGGAATATGAAGCTGGCCACACTGTGGTTCCATCTCCCGACAACATCAGATTGATATCCCTGTATATTGATTTGGTGTTAAACTGTGATGATTACATGTTCTCTTTACATTTTGGAGATGCCAAAATTAGAAATTACAAGTCATTTTGCAAATGCTTTGATTTATCCAAAACAAGTGAGGTTGAGAAAAATCATAGCATAAAACTACACTACCTACAACATTTTAACGCCAATTATAATAAGCAACATTATTCATTATTATGGTCCCACATTAATCAAAATTTAGTATCCAATGTAAATATACTATATATAATATTAAATGTACTATATCAAATATATTGGTTTTGGTTTTATCGGGTCCAAAGGACCCCTATATGGTAAACAGACCCTGGTATAGGTTGTGGAGGAAGGGGCTTAGTATGGTTTGTGGAGGAGTCCTGCTAAGAGTTAAGAAGGAGCCGATGTGCCCTGGTATGGGTTGAGCCCTGGTAGTCAGAGGGCATTTGATGAGCTGAATGGTCCGCATATTCAAGTGCTATCTGTCTAAGTATCTTTGTATTGTCTTCCCAGTAGATTTTCCCAGGGGCCTCAGGCTATTGTTGGCCAACAGTGTGCCTTGTAGCCCGAGGCCCCCTAAAGGTCAGAAGTCCCTGGCCCCGTATGGCCAATCTATTATCTCCCCCTCCAACATACCAGAGTTAAGAAATGTTCTTAGGGATGATGCATTGCATAGTATGTATCTATGTTTGCTATGTATGCTGGTATTTTGCATGGAATACAAGTGGTAGTTGAATAGCCCACGTAAACAAGGTTACAGCGTGGATTAGTTTACCTGTTGGTTAGGAAAAATGCAATTTAGGCAAATATTGTTTGACAATATAAAGATACTGGGTAAGGGGTCTCAAATAAGCTTGGCTTGCTTTTCATAACAACCTGTAGAATATTCCTGTACAGCTGGCAGCATAAACAAATGACAAGGTGGGGAACTTTGGTTATCAGCAATATAAACATTTAACAAGAGAACTACAAAAGAAATACAAAACCCCAAAACTATATTCCACATAAAAATACATAAATTCTTAAAATGTAACACTACAGTGAAATGTGCAACAATTCAATGAGTGAAAAGCAATTCATATTTGGGCTGTGATATAACCTAAAACGTATGTTTATCTTGGTTGATTGTAATTGAGTATACTAGCATGGTCACTTGCAGTCCATAGTTTAACCGTGATCTATGCAATTCAAATCTGAAACCCTGGTATTGCCAGAACACAGATTAATCAACTGATCCATGTGAACTGACACGTCACCAGGCGCAGGACATCTCAGAGGCGGCATCGCTGTTGCGACGTGTTCGGTTGGGGGACCAGCCATATTCAGACTGAGCGTCATCAGCCAGACTCTGGAGCCGGCCCCACCGTGGAGTGTGTCTGGAACCCTGCTTCCCGCCCCAGGTACGAGGCTTAGGGTTCATCTGCACACAAACTACTATTAGAAAAACACAACTATTGTCAGGCTAAAATATGTCTTTACCATGTATTCTGACTCTTACCTGAACAAAGACAGATGTATTCATCTGAAGGACCTCTACTCTCTCAGACAGCTGACCAAGCCAGTCCAGGTGGTCAGCAATAGATTGGTTCAAATCACCAGTGGTCTGCAATGGCGTAGAAATAGACACACATTTATAGTTCAGTAAACAGCACTTTCAGGGATGTAGCAGATCAGAACATTTCATAACATATGGGACAAGGCATGTAGGTGAAGAATTGTTTATTCTTAAGCAATAGCCAAGCGAAATCCAAATAAATAATACAAAAACTACTATTAGTGAGAAACTGGACTAGAACAAACCCCAGTCAAGTTGTCTTTTATCTCAGCAGCAGAAAGACGGATATGCTCTAGCTTATCAATCTGTTCTTTCAGATGGTCCTCGAGCTCCTGCATCATCATCAGACCCTCGCCTACTCTGATTGCTTTACCTGACATCTTGAGACAAGGTACAACAAAATACAAAGAACATGTATATAATGAACAAGAATTTAGACTTGAAGATCAATCGGTATTGACTTTCCCCTATAGCCTATTCTATAAACCGGGTAGTTCGAATATTAAATGAAGATTATTGGTGCTTTAATTGCATAGGTAACCGGTTTATACTAGCAATAAGTCATGTCGCGGGTTTGTGGTATATTGTCAATAAATAACGTCTCTCTTAACCGTGGTATCCTATGCGAGTCGACTTGCCACGTCCGTTGCAGTCGAAGCTTCAATGGCGATGTCCACGCTAGTTTACTCTATACTTCATGCACCAAGAAACGTCTAGTCATCGACTGAGGAACTTTTTTAGATGGGTTTCACTATGTTATTTAAAAAATATATCGACAGACATGCAATAACAGCATGTATTAGATCACCACATTGCCTAATAAAAACTTGGCATAAGGGTAACACAAAGTTTGAGCTACAATTATTACCTTCTATTTGATTTCTTCCGTCAAATTGTCCAAAAGATCCCGGTTTAGGGGGAAGTCCTGGAAAATTGTCTGTTGTGTAGCAAGACCCTTTGTCTGACAAAAATGCGCGGAATTTGACACTTTTGACGTCATGAATTTGAGCCAAGGTAAAAACTGCCTGTTGGTTCATGCCATGGACATACTAAACATGATTTAACCAGTTTCTGCTGAAGGCATCCACGTTGAATACATTACAGTGCAATGGTATATTCTGTGTTCGTGTTAGGTATCACACTCCTAATTCTCGACATTCTTCATTAGCGGTCTTCCGTGGGCTACCTGGTCGTTGCTATTGGTAAACTCACCAGGGCGCGTTTGCTTAATAATTTACCTAACAGATTCCACACCTAATGTTTTGGCTTATTCAGATATATATTTTGACATTTCTGCTCCCCATGTTGTGGTGCAACAATAACTTGCCCCAAATGGAAAAGCCACACCTAGAATTGAATCTTGTTACCTCACCTGAGCATGGACTTTACATGCAACACCAGACACCTTGCCAAAAAACAGCTGATGAGCAAACTTTCATATTACCTTTTATAGATGTTTTGCTTAAATCTAACGTCGGGATTAATATTGGACTGCACTGCATTCAGCTGCAGTTTTAAATTAAGTATTCATTTCAAACTGCAAGCAAACAAAGACCTTGCTTATTGAATTGATAGATTTAGAATAAAAATTCAACAAAGACAACGTTTTGAAAAAGCACAAATGCTTTATTTTTTCTCTCTCAATAAGCTCTTAACAAGTAAAGGGCGAATATGATCACATATCTGAAAGGATAAACATCAGGTAAGTTACACTGTAGGATTAGTTCCAGAGTGCACTGATCCTCTGACCAAAAAAAGTCTTAAAATGTGTGGTAAAAAAAGAAAGGTTGAAATCTTGGTTTAGGTACAGTAATGACTGAAGTCGTGATCAGGTGGAAACCGAAAGCAGTTTCAGTGTAGGCTAAACCACACAGTCAGTCCAAAAACTGTCAGGGTCCCCCTCAGCAAAAAACAGGAAGGAGGGGGGCAAAAAGCCATCACAACGTCCAATAAGTCAATCCACATGTGAAAGTAGTCCCTGTGATTATATCATGGTGACCTTTGAAACATTAATCCTTTTATTAGTGATACAATATAAATCAAGCATACATTTTCAGACACCCACCCTCCCTGACTGACTCTGAATATAATGAACATGTACAGACATCAGTGAAACACTGCCATAAATGGGAGTCTGAACATTTTGTAGTGTCATGGAGCATTATAACAAGCAGTAACATTTATAACCAGTTATGATGACATTGGAATAGTAATTGAGTTTCAAAATGTGTGCAAAAAAAAAAAAAAATCACAGATGATAGCAACAGTTCACATTTTCAAACAGAAAAGCTATAATATTCCTTCTTCGGAAAGATCAAAGCAACTGCAGCGTTCACAAAAAAACTAAGCAAGGACAGTACATCAATTCATCAAGCCACTTCCAAACCCCCTCCATTGTCAAATTGTAACATAAAAATAGATATTTGGACCCTGATTGAGTGATAGTTAGGCTGCGTTTATTGCTAGCACGACCCCACAAACCTAACAGGGTGCTGAATGTTTACTGCAGAGAAGTGTCTTCCCATTCCTTCAATAAATCCCCCCACACCTTTCTATTGAGTTGTGTAGGAAAAACATAGCTAATACAGATGGGTGTTTATAATAGCTTTAGGAGCAAAAGCAAGGAGGGATATAAAATCACAAGACATCAGACATGTATCAGATGAGAATCCGAATTTCAGCAACTAATTTCAACCAAAAGGATTGCAAAAGAAAGCAAAATCAGCTATTAGGATCATACAGTAGTAGTCCATAAAGCCCACCCCCACTCCAAAACACTATAGATACACCTCACTCGTACACTATAGAATAATCCAATTGATTTGCCAGCATGGTTGATCAAAACCACACACGTGTATTAACTTCAGAGCCTTTTGAAATGTTGTGACCGGGTAATGGATCAGGACCTGTGGTTAACACATTCTCAGCACATCACATGCAAACACCGCATCAACGCCAGGGTGGCTTCCAATGAGGCAACAACATGTCTCATCTGAAACGTTCATGTTACAGCTTCTGTTCAAAAAGTACATATCAGGAGAAACAGAAAGAGAGAGCGCACGCAACAGAAAAGCAAAAAAACATCCCCTTAAAAATAACAAACATTTTCTATCATCATAAGCAATTTTGTCACAGTCCACAAGCTGTGTGAAGTACCCCAGGGGTTGCTGTCTGAGGAAGACGCCCTGGTTCATGTGGTTCCATTTTCATATACAACAATGTCTTCAAATGTGTATTTTAAGGATTGTTTATTGAATAAAAGTTGTCCTTTAATAATAGAGCAAATAGGCGATGATTACTTAAAAAATTAAAACTCCATGGTTACAACAAAAAAAAAAAAGTAAAGAAGATGGGGGAAGGACAAAGTTCCATTCTGCAGTTCATTTTTTTTTTTTTTTTTTTAAATGCTTTTTCTTTCTTGGAGTGACATTTCAAGTGTCTGCCTTGTCTACAGGGCTACAATCCAAAATGCAATTACGGATTGGCAAAAATATTATATATATATAAAAAAAAAACACGAGGTAAACGAGAACAATGAGCTATCTGCAGGAGCTGGCGGTTTCCTTTTTCAGACTGTCGGAGAGCAACATAGAAAACGTGACTATATTTTCTTTGTTTTTGTGACCATTATCTTTCATCTTGAAAAGGACAGTATTGTTAATAAATAAGGAGGACCTTGTAGAGTCTGCTGAGAAGAGAGTGTCCCAAACTATTGTGTCTATGTATATATATTTTTTTAATATATTTATATATATCTATATGTGGTGTTTAATAGTAAGTGTCCGGTTCTGACAGTTCAGGAATTTGGTACAGTATACTTGCCTGCCCCTCAGATTGGCGACAGATCTAGGGGTTGGTTGTAAACGGCTGAAAGGTGTACTTAGGGTGGGGGCAGGGAGGTCGGTTGTAGAAGGCTGACATGTGGGACACGGGAGGAGGCAGGGGTTGTGTTTTCCAGAGTCAGGCTTGGCGGAGTTTAAAAGGAGGTTTAAGGTCTGTTGCTATGCCTTGCTCTCCTCCAATTTGATGGCCTGGGGTTTGATGGCTCCGGTGCGTGGTGCTGGTTGGACCTGCCAGCCGGGAAGCTGCTCCTGGAGTTTGCTGGTCATCATGCCCCCCTCGCCCACCAGCAGGCACACATCCGGCAGGCCTTTACTCTGGAACACACAGAATCATCCAAAGACCATAAAGATCTCAGCTAAACATTACAACCATTACAGCGGCTTAGAACAGGCCAGCTTACACAATGAAGTTGGCAGGCATTAGTGTGATGAAACAAGGCGGACCGGTCCAACATCTCACCCTGGTAGGCGCTAAGCCAATATGCACCACGCTTAGCAGGACCCTGTCATTATGCTGACCAGAATTCAAACGGCTGGGGGCAATAATCCAGCTGTAAAGACCAATGTCCCAATTAGGGGGCCCAAGAACTTAACAGTATAATAACAGGAATTGGGAAATCTTCTCTATTATCAAACATAGGGCATCTAGATGGTTGCACCGTCTTTTTGATGTATCAACATTGTCACTCCAGTAAGCACCAGGTGAAAAAATGTAAAAGCCAAGAACCCAAACCATCCATTGATTCATTTTATACTCTGTCACAGATTGTCCGACTTCAGCAATATCAATGTATCCCTTGAACCAATTCCTTCACTTCATGAATCGTGCAGTTGAATAGGAAAGAAAGTAAAACATGGTTACCAGGGTTAAAGGCTGTCTAAAAACAATGATTCAGAGTTAGTAGTAAATTGGTGCTTACGTTGGAATTATACACTGGCCACAATAATAAAAACTTAGCCGGCCCCTTTGGCAAAAGGTCTGAGTGGTTAAAGAACAGCTTAGTTCTAATGTATTTTTACTATACCTGAATACTTCCACTTAACACAGGCGTAGCAAATTGATGAGGGAGAATGCATGTTCAAGCATACCAAAACCCTGTAAATAAGAACCCAGCTGGTAAAATAGTTAGCCAGGCTAGTCAGTGCATTGGGCTTGTTCACTAAAACATCCTTTATATTGGTTTTTTTGAATTGCTCCTTCTTGGGGTTGAACTCGGTGTAAAAAATGTTTGGTCATTTAGTTTGCATAGAAATGTAATTAGTGGAATCAACTTTACACACAACCCCACATTACAATAACGGCATGTAAATAGTGCCCTTCAGGGTTCATGGACATATTGGTAAACATTTTTGTTCTTCTATTATCAGATATAAAAAATAGAGCTCAAAAGTAAGGAAAGAAAAACTGTAAACGATGGGGAAAGGTGCAGCATAACAAAAAAGTACAAGATCCTTTGGGATATGTTCTCCCATTTTATCAAACATTATCGGACAATATTACTTGTAGTGAGTTTATAGCCTTTTTGCCCATCTTTACAAAAGGGTCCCATAATTCTGCACGGCACTGTGCGAGTCTATAAAGTGCCTTAAAGAAATCCCTTCACTTACTCCACATGTTGTCGTGTTATAGATGGAATCTATCATTTATTAAATATTTGTCTGCCAAACATTTTACAAACACTACCCCATAACAAAGCAAAAACCTTTTTGAATAATTTGCCCATTTATTGAAAATGAACAAAAATATCTCATGTACATAAGTAGTCAGACATTGTTTTGTACTTTGTAGAAGCATCTTAAGCATCCATCACAGAGTCTTATTAGGTACGCCTATGCCTCTAGCTTTGCACACTTCCTCCCATTCTACCTTGCACATTCTCTTAACCTACGGCAGATTGGCATTGGTGAACTGATCTTCAGGTCCTCCCACAGAAATTCAATAGGGTTCATGCCTGGGCTTTGGCAGGACTACTCAATAAGCGGTGTCTTGGCTGTGTGCTGTGGGTTCTCATGCAGAAAGATGACTTGTCGCACCAGTGTAAGGTCCTGTGTGCTCTGGACCAGGTTGGCTTTAAGGACCTTTTTGTTTTTTGCACTATTCATTCTTCCATCAAGTTTGACCTGTCTCACAGTCCCTGCCGGTGAAAAGCATCCACATAGCATGATGCTTCCACTACCTTCCTTCACCAGAGGGATGATATTAGTCAGGTGATAAGCACTACTTTTACAAAAATTACGCAAACAAAATGTGAATACATTTTGCACCAAAGGTGCAGAATAGCTCTGCTAAAACAAAGTACATTTGCAGATTAGATTGAAAACAAAAAACAAAATAGATTAAAATCAAATTACCTATTCCTACAGCTGATGGCTCACCTTCATGCCATCCTCGGAGCCCTTAACCGAGGGCTCAGGGGCCAAGGGAGGGGTGGAGTGGGAAGGCTCTCGCCCGGGGTTGGGGTAAGAGGGGGAGCGGATGATCACGGCCTTCTTGACCTGCATAACAGGTCTCTGGATGGGGGTGGGGAAGGGGCCGGTAGTGGAGGGACGCAGGTGCATAACCATGCTGCCCTGGGGGGGGACCTGGTGATGGGAGAGTGGGAGACACACAGTCACCACGGCAACACGACTCAGTGGATCTACATGGTCATCTCTCCTTAGGCAAACTATGAGTAGATGGCAGACATTTGTGCAAGGCTGAATATTCACCAGGTGTAATTTTGGAATTCCATTCAATACAAGTGCTACATTTTCATGACTCAGAGTACAATAAGATCTTGAGGGGCCGTTGTGCTTTCTTTAAGGAGCAGATTAAGGCGGAAGCAAGTCAAAACCGATCAGTCATTCATACAGTGCAACAACATCAGAGTTATTTGAACAAGCAGAGTGATGAGTGTGTGAGGCATCTATAACCTTGCCGTGGATGGGACACAGCAGGGGCTCAAACCAGCCGGTGGCCGGGTCTCTGTAGCAGCAACTACAGGTCAGGCCAGGGCCTCTGCAGGCCCAGCCTCGCTGCTGAACGGCCTGCATGGATGAGGTCTTCTGTTTCCAATGAAATGGGAGGGGGAGGCTATATGAGTGTGTACGGGCAGCCGGGAATGGGTCAGGACTGTGTGTGAGATATGAGAGGGTGTCTGTGTGGCCTGCTGGTGTAACAGTAGTGCTTATTTGTGTGTGTATGTGAAGTGCTCTGGAGGGCCTAGTCTGGTGGCTGACCTAGGTTGTTGATTGTAGAGTAAGCAGTAACTGTAACCATGGTGTGTTGATGTACCACGCGTGTATGACATCTGGTTCATACCTGCTGGGTGTAATGTCCAGGCAGGGGCCCCACCGGGCCTGAGGGCTTCCCACTGGGACTGGCAGACCCTGGTCTGCGGGGAGGGCCAGACGTGGGTACCATTAGCTTCCAGTACCATCAGAACCATCGCATAATTGGCTGATCTACCATCTAGCCTAACTGTTAGAAACTACTCCATATTCTGGACCTCAAAGCAGAGGTGATTTAAGACAAAAAACACAAAAAGGCAATATTTTTCTGTTTTGTCTTGGCTATATAGAGTTAAAAATGACCAACCATTTAAACATCCTTAGTTTAACATGAAGCTATAACTGCTGGCATAACCATCAAATGATTACAGTCAGATTAAAGCCAGGTAGTAGCAAAATAAATATTTACACAGAATGGAAACCTCCTGCCCTTAAATGGCTGAACATTCTCGGATTGAATTTGTTTAAATATATATTCGTTGTTATTCATTACATGCGCATTGTTGTGTGTTTCACCATAGAAAAACGGCAGACACGGATATCATCTAAAAGCAGACGTGTTGCTGCTGGGGGGGCTTCAACTGCCCAGCTCACCTGTTGTATCCTCCAGACATGCCTGGAGAGTGGTTGGACTTGTCAGGGAACTGGAAGCCCTTCATTTCCATCTGGGAGGTCTGAAGAAGGACAAACATTCCCATTAAAGGTAAGAACACGTATTTTATCTATTCAATGTTTAATCTATGAAAAGCTGTGGGACTGAAGTGACAGTTCGCCCAAAAGACAAATTTACTTAATCTTTCCTTACCTTATAAGTAGTATACGGACCGGTGGACATTGGGAAATTCTGTAAAAACATTCAAGTAATTTGGAAACTTAGGTAAACTATGCCTTCTATTTTAAAGGGTCGAGTTTCACAAAATTCAATAACCATTATATTTTCATTCCAATCCAAAAGTCAAAAGTAACATTCACAAATCATTCAAGCCATAACATTGTGGAAAGGGACCCAATTGGGGCCACGGGCCTTACCTCTCTGCTGCCAGTCATGACAGGAGGCTGGGAGCCAGGAGGGAGCATCCGGCGTGGGGCTCCAACGGAAAGGTTCTGGCCTTGCTGGAGCTGGATGGACTGTGGAAGGATCAGGTGCTGCTGAGCAGAGCCGTAACGGAGCTGGGAGCCCGGCAGGGGCATGGTCACCTGGAAATGGAGAAAAGGGGATCAACAACATCAGCCTTGAAAACATCAAATGTTGACTAGAAGTAACCCACCCCCCACCCCAGAGTGTGGACCAAGCAGCTCCCCCATACCTGTATAAGCTGGGAGTCCATGAGCTGGGAGGAGCCCATGCCAGGGCCTTGGTTCATCTGGCCGTCATAGACCATGGGCTGACTGCCGTTCATAGGCTGGTAGTGGGAGCCCGACTGGGGCTTGACCATGTCTGACGGTTGCATGCCCGCAAAGGCCGAGTAGGGCCCCTTTAAGGGACCACCGCCTGACAGCACCATGGGGTTGGGCTGGGACAGATTGGGGTGCATGTACACCTGGGACCTGAAGGGGGGGATGGAGTTGAACATCTCCTGGGACTGGGAGACGGGCAGACCCCCCCGGAGACCAAGCTGGGCCTGCGCCTGGAGAGAGGTGTGCAGGGAGATGGGGATCTGCTGGGCCGCTGCCGCCTGCGTCCACACAGAGAATAGTGAACACAGTTTAAAAAAACATTAGCGATAATGACAAAAGCCAAGTGAAAACCGCTACAACCGTCTAGGATGGACTAAAAAAAGAAAGCAACCACGGCAGGGGAGTTATACAACACTTAGGGTCCTGGACCAATCCCTGAACGTACCTGCTGGTAGCTCTGCTGCTGGGTCATGTTTGGGGGCACCAGGCGAGGCTGGCTGGGAAACACGTGACCGTCCAGATACAGCGGTGGGATGTGGTTACCTAGAGACGGGAAAAGCGGTAATTTCAAAGGTTTCATTTATTACACAAGGTAATACGCATTAAAAGCTGCTGAAAATTTTGCCAGACAAATTGTCCAGGGTAATCAGGTAGAAGGGTAAGAAAAGGAGAATGCGTGACAGAATGGCACAGGGCCAGATGTGATTGCATGCTCACACCGTTCCAGCGGCTACGATTGCCTGGCCACCCGAAACTAGACGATCATATACCTTCATTGTACATTGCAGTACAATTCACTAACTCCACGCCAGCCTTACAATGTATTCATCCAATACATAATCCCTGGGCAAATACAGCACCTACACTAGTGTGAACGTGTCTGGGAGTCCTCTTACCCTGCATGGACATGGAAGGAGCAACGGAGGCCACGGGCATGGGGGGCATAGACACCCCACCAAAGGAGCTGTAGCTGACCCCACTGGAGGAGCCCACACTGCAGGGGGGCTGGGCACCAGAGGTACCCCCAACAGGAGAGCCTTGCTCGGGGAGAGACTGGGAGTTCTCCCACGCCTTACGTGCTGACTCCATCTGACGAAGAGTGGGTGAAGTTCAAAAAGAAACATTTAGTCAGAGACATTAACTAGGTCGGTAACAGAGAATTGAATGTCTTTAACAAGAATAGCGAACAGCTGTGAGCGTAAGGCAGTAATGTACCTTGAGTGTTAGGTCGGTGCTGGGAAAGGAGATTGTGTTGAGGTTGATGCCAGGCTGCAGGTGGTCTCTACGTAGCATGGGTATGGCCTGGGTTAGGGCCGGCTGCACACACACACACACAAGACTCAGTAACACAGTAATCCACCTCAATGATGACATTTAGAATATCAGTGATCCACTTATTGAAGAGCAGAAAGTAGCCTATTCCATTGAAATCCAGTGCTACTCGCTTTGTACTCACGTTGCTGGCGAGGGCATCCTGTAACTTGGTGACAGGATTGGACACAGGCACTGGGGTGGAACCAGGTGGCAGGTTGAAGTCAGAGTCCTTGGCACTCACGCCAAACTCAATCGGCGGGACGGGTAGAACCGTGTCCACGTGGAGGTCCACCCCGTTGACGGGAGTGATGGGCACGCCCTCCAGACGCTCCACGCCCTCCGAGCCCTTGCGGTGTTTGAGGGAGCGCTCGTTCCCGATGGGCCCCGGCTTGTGCAGCTCCTTGCTCTGCTCCGGCCCCGCGTCAGAGTCCTCAGAGTTGGGCTCACTGCCCGTGTAGGAGACCTGCTTTGTCCACGAGTCTCCTCCAGATGACTGGACTGACAGAGCTGAGGGACGGAATTGGACAAATTCAATAATGTTTTCAACAGATGGACAAGGTCTGCGATGACTGGGCTGGTGGTTTTCTCCTACCTGAGCTGTTGGTCTCCCAGATCTCAGTGCCCAAGTTGTTAGCAGAGAGGCCTTCCTCTGGCTGATCCATCGTCATGCCGCTCTGCTTCTTGGCAAACCGAGGGGGCATCTTGGAGGTGATCGGTCGGTTTTTAACAGGCACCTGGCAGTGTGGTAAAGAAGGAATGGGTTTTATAAACAAGTTAAGGAAAGCAGCTTAAGTCATGTACACTTAGCATATATACTACTGATATCATTTGAGGAAAAAAATCATTAAATACAACAATTGCGACTTGCAACAATAAATTCTAAAGAGTACACATGTACTCCTGACTAGTATACCCTTTGGCACAAACTGTGAATTGTTTCAGGTTTATCTGAATGTTCTGGTAGCTTACTGAAACTCCCTGGTCTTTCCTCCTCCGGTCATCTTCCTGTGGGCGTCGCTGTGGTTTCTTGGACAAATCCTGGAAACCATCAGGACTGGGAAGGGGACCCCCAGAATCCCCTTCAACTGGAAGATACAGGCAGATGACAAATTACCTGAATAAATGATTGGACGAACATAACAAAACAGATGCTTCCATACAGGTTTCCTGCATGATAAAATTAAGCAACTAACACCCCCATCATGCTCAACAAATGCTGAATCCAGTTGTCCAGGGTCCAGTTGATTTTGGATCAAGATGTGGCAAGGAGAAAGGATCCAAGGGACTTTGAATGTTAATTTCTAGGGCATGGATGGCAGGAGCTTCAGTCAGAAACAGCTCAACTGTTTCAGTAAGAACACTGACTAAAATTACAACTGCATTTAGATCTATGAGACCTCAGATAACGAGGTCAGAAAATGTTGTCTAAAGCGGATATTAGATAACTATGATGCTTGTAGATTACTGTTATATGTAAAGAAACACAAGATCAACTCTTTTCCAGGATACTGAGAATGTCAATGTAAATATGTTTGAACTGTCTCAGCAGGAATGGCCTATGGAGAACAACAAGGAAAGGGATATTAAAGTAACCCTGGAGTGTATAAACCCCTCATTACCAAGGGGTTTCCTTCAATTTGACACCTGTCTCAATGTGGACCACATTAAATGAGCCCCGGGCCACATTAGGCCTGAGGTCAAGCAATTTGAGGCTACTGGTTCAGATTCAAGTAATTTAAAATGGCCGATGATATGACTAGTGTAACTGGTAGTGCGAGGTGGGTGCCTGGCATACTCACTCTGATAGCTGTTAAGGTCATACTGGGACAGTGGTTCTACCATATCAGACCCAGACTTCAGCTCCTTCTCCAGCTTCTTCCCTGAGGGCTCACTGGACTGATGGCCGTCTTCAGACTGCTCAACAATGTAGACTGGGCCTGTTTCTGGGCTCCGGCTAGAAGCAGGAAGAGACATTCCTCACGTCAAGGTGTTTCCACTAGCCATGTCCTAGCTAGTATTCCACTAGCCATGTCCTGGCTAGTATTCCACTAGCCATGTCCTGGCTAGTATTCCACTAGCCATGTCCTGGCTAGTATTCCACTAGCCATGTCCTGGCTAGTATTCCACTAGCCATGTCCTGGCTAGTATTCCACTAGCCATGTCCTGGCTAGTATTCCACTAGCCATGTCCTGGCTAGTATTCCACTAGC
>JACXGK010004156.1:24353-40160 GCA_016801125.1 Novumbra hubbsi | reverse complement strand
CAACATCAGTGACTAAGAGACATCCTGACAGTACCAAAGCAACATCAGTGACTAAGAGACATCCTGACAGTACCAAAGCAACATCAGTGACTAAGAGACATCCTGACAGTACCAAAGCAACATCAGTGACTAAGAGACATCCTGACAGTACCAAAGCAACATCAGTGACTAAGAGACATCCTGACAGTACCAAAGCAACCTGGCTAGGTTAGAATGTAACAGAGGGCCCCAGTGGAGAGCAGCGGTAAATCCCAGTGTACACTGTCCTGCTAAGGTCTTCACTGCGCGGCCCACCTCGTTGGCCTTCTTCTGGCCCGGCGAGGGCACGGGGCTGTGCTCGTTGCTGTCCGCCTCGCTGTCGCTGTTGCTGGCCTCGCTGTTGGCGCTGGCGCCGCTGGCGTGGCGCTGCTTCTTGTCGTCCCGTCCCTGGTTCTGGTGTTTGTAGTGCAGCACCGCCTCAAAGTTCATCACGGCCCACGCGTGCCAGGCCTGCGGAAGGGGCGCGCCAGGTCAACAAACGCTTTCCGCCACATACGTTTCTGTTACACGATGTACAATGACAGGTGAGCATTTTTAAGAGCAAGTTCCAGGCTGCTATAGCCAACGGCCGTCAGGCTCACTGAGGGATACGCGAGATGGCCTCGGGCCAGGAGTTTGAACAGATGTCTATCATGTTCTCGGTTGTCGTGTAATGAGCTATGAGGGTTGTGGAGAGGGGCAGACCCATTAGAGGAAGACATCGGCTCTCCCTGCCTAAAGGGCGAACATGCTCATATAAAACCCTCAGCCAAGTTCCGTCAACCTCAGAGTTTACAAAAGGAGAGCGGTGATTTGGGCGGGAGGACTGGGGCGCCGGATTCACATCCAATGAGCATGAAGTGCACCGCGTGAATGCGGGTGAAGTGACCGGGACCGAAGGTCAGAGGTCGCTGACCTTGTACCAGTTGCGGTCGTGCTCCGTGGAGTGGCTGTAGTACTGGAGCACCTTGGGGATGGTGCTCTCGTTGATCCCCTGCAGACTGAGCTGCCACTCACCCAGCTTCAGGAAGCACCTAGTGAGGGAGGGACACAGTCTTGGTCAATAGACAAATCGTCAGAAGATTACTTCCAATGCTCGTAAAGGGTTCTCAGTGTAAGAAATCACCCATTTAGCCTTAATCATGATCTAAAATCAACTGACCCTAAAGTCGTGACAAATATTGGAGACACTGAATACAAGCCCAAAGCCGCATTGTGGTCCTCAAGGCTATGCAACAAACTCTGGCGTCAGTAACTGAGGGCTGACGTGAGATAAAGCTCCTAGTTTAAGGCCATTACAGTTCTAGCTGGTTAGTGTGATGAATGCTTTCCATGTGATGTTTCCAGGCAATCCGTCCGTCTTCAGCACAGGCGTGATGCCAGAGACAAAGCAGAGACCCGACAGGACAAACCACTTATGGTTACCGACACGAACAAGAACCGATCTGTGGCAACTCCGCGTCAAATTTTAAAAGCTGTGGAAACGTCCCTAATATGTTGGGGAAGTCATAATTTACACTACGCTCACTGTCCTCGCACATTGTCTGGGGGGAGTTGGTGTTTAAAAGTCTATTACATGCAGGCATTTGTGCTTAATAGTGCCGGAAAACGAAGGGACATTTTGGAAATGTATTATTATCTTAAGTTACTAAAAGGTTTTGAGAGCAATTTGGAGATTTTTATATCAATGAGGGAACATAACGATGGTGTGCTTGTCAATGATCCTAAAAGAAAGGCAGTCAGGGCCAACAGTGAAATAATCGAGTAATGTTTGAATTACCTGCTGTTAACAACTGGCTGGTTTATAACATGTCTGACAGGAAACTGTGGAGTATGGCAGTTCAACACTGCACTGTTTTCTGAGGTTAATTCTACTAAATGACAATCAGCATTATGTAATGCTGTCAAGTGCTTTTCCATGTGAAAAATACAGTACCGGTTCAGTTAAGATCTGAGAGCCCGCTTGTCCTCCAGAAAAACCCAGTAAAACGGTCGGCATGGAGAAACCCTAGAGCCAGTTAACACCAGAACTCCCAGACAGGAGGTCCTGCGGTTGCAGCTCCTATTATGATTAGTGCCTTGTAACTTACCCTGTTGGCAAACAAATACGCTTAAGGCACAATAAAACCTAGGCACACCAGGTGTGCACCATTCCACAGTGCCGACCTGTTTTCAGGAAAATGTGTCAGCACGTCTGGAAGAAAAAGCTGGAGACAAAGATTACACAGGTGTTTTCCCTGTCACATTCCACAGACAACAACAGTCCCTGTCTGTAGGTGCAACAGCAAGTATTTGAAAAACAATGAATTCTTGTTTCATGTTTGCCAATTCCCTCATTGTGTTTATGTCTGTTAGATTTTACAGTAAGAACGCTTGAGTGTGTGCGTGAGTGTGTGCGTGAGTGTGTGCGTGTTGCATCTAGGTGTGTCTGTGCTTCCAAGATGAGTGGGCTCCTCACCAACACATTCTTATACCATTGCCTGTGTTCCTGTTTAGAGTAATTTCAAGGCCAACGTGAAATACAGCCTTTTAGTATTTCTTTAGAGTATTTCTTTTTAGTGCTAAAATAATTCACATAAACACATGAATAAATAATGGTCCTTCAGATGTGTGATATTCCTTCATGATAGAGATAGCTTTTGGGGATCACGTTAGAAGTATTTTCATTGGGCCATTGAACATAAAATAACTTACATATCTTACAGAGGCGTTCTGAAAGCCTCTTTTATCCACTGATGGTATATACACGCATTAAGCAGAAATACATGCAGCAAGCCTTGCCGGGACCTGAAAAGGGTCCACATTAGCCGTTCAGCAGCAAGACACACACCTCTAGTTACTTTTGGACCACAACAGCTGATCTCAATTCAACTTGCCCAAGTCCAGTCCTAACAAAACCCAGCAGAGCACAGGACAGTGGAACAGCAAAATAAACCTTTTAAGTGGCAACGTTCTGGCACGACCGACTACTGACTGGTTTAGAAAGTTGTCTGTCTGAAGCCCCCCTATTAAAGGTGTCAAAGGAGTCTGTCATCGAATCAGAGCCACACCTATGGGCACAACGCCACATTTGATGATAAGTACCTGGCTGCCCTCTGGCTGACGTGTGAGTGACTATGCGGAATAAAAAAAGAAAACACGTCTGAGCGAAGACAGGGAGCGGTACGGGAGCTACACAACCAGAGTTGAGTCACGTGCATGGAATGAGAACTGTCAGGGACCCTTTCCTTGAGTCATGTGCATAAAAAGAGAACTGCCAGGGACCCTTTCCCTGAGTCACGTGCATAAAGAGAGAACTGCCAGGGACCCTTTGCCTGAGTCACATGCATGAAGAGAGAACTGCCAGGGACCCTTTCCGTGAGTCACGGGCATGGAATGAGAACTGTCAGGGACCCTTTCCCTGAGGGACAACATTTTTGTGTGTGATTGTTTCTGATAGCACACCAAAAAAACTAATAATGGAGTGGCTGACTAAAGTATTTCGAGGAGCACTGACCTGGCCATGAGCTTGTGGAGCTCCTGTTTGTGCTGCTGGTCCTCAGCAGCTATGGCGTGCTGGGCCTGTTGCTGCATCCCCTGGACAAAGTGCTGCATGTGCTGGAAAGCTTCGATCTGACGAGAGACACAGACAACACACACAAGAGACCACTCACATTAGACTGACATACAAACAGTCAAACTGGAGCCATAGCTTTCTGCTGTTCCCCAATACACATACATGTGATAGTCATACTCAGCTCCAATCTGATAAAATGGAACCGATTCTCCTTCATCCTTTAATTGGGAGGTCTGAATAGTCGCAGCCAATGTTTAGTAGGGCACACTTCGGACCAACAAGAAAATGAATTACTGGCCGTAATTTCCAGGCGTTCCTCTTATTGTTTAAACCGTTTTTCCGTCCTACTGAACAGTCCAGCGTTAGACCAGTGCCTGCCCAGAGTGGAGTCGGATAGCCACTCTCTGGCAGGCCCAGTCGGCATGTGTCATTGTGATTTGTTCCTCCGGCAGCTGGCTCCAGCACAGCCCCGCCCCAGGCAGCAGCCGGCCAGACCCGCTGGGCTCACACCTACGTCAGACCCAGACACTTCTCTAATGAGACCACACTGGGAGACCCCGGGACCTCAAGAACACGTGGGGCATGTGTGCCGGTGTGTCCACGCCGTCCTGCGGCTATAACAGTCCGCCTGGAATGATGTGACACTTCTTATTGTGGCCTTTTGCCCCTGGAAGGTTTAGGCTCATTACTGCAGTCGGTTCCCTAACAGACAATTACATTGGGTTGCATAACACATAGTAGTCCAACATAAGGTATGAACCCACACAGGAGTGAGATAATTCCTCACAGAGAGACGAAGCGTTTCCTAAGTTCCACTCTAATTCAGAGGAAACCTTTTGGCCAATGACGCGGGCGACTACATACCTTCCGTAGGCTCTTCCACATGTACTTCATGTAGGCGTAGGTCACGTGGGGGTGGGCGGTAGGCAGCGGGTGGTCCAGCTGCTTGGATGGGTCCACCCCCAAGAGAAGGACCAGGGTCTTGTGGGCCAAGGCCTGGGAGAAAAGATGGACATATTAAAACACACCATTTGGTGTCAACCTCTATGTTGACTGATGGTGACAAATCTGATGTGACAGCCCATCCTAAGCCTTTTTCACCATGACCGATATGGCAGGTAGAATGGCAGCACACAGCTGGGTCCCACGGCAAATGACCAACCTATTGCCACATCCTGTAGAGGCCTATGTTAAATAGTGCAAGCTAGGTAGAGTAAATACGTAGTGGATTACAATGTAGGTAGTAGACTGTGCAGTGCTAAAACCACAACAAGCGTTAGAAAATGTCTCCCTTTCACCCCTCTGGGTTTTTTGGGGCAAACACTCGGTTGACCGTATGGTTTCAAAAGCTTACATTTTAATTTGGGACCCAAATTACCGAGATGATTAGAATGACACGTATTGGTCAACATATATACATGTCGGTCACTTTTGAATAATCCACTACGGAATAAATCGAAATGTCCATTAATGGAGTTCTTTCACAGAACGATTTATGTTGTTTGTGAAAAGCCTTAATAAAAAACCCAGTAAACGTAGTAACAAGATAGGGAACAGACCGTGGTTTAGACTATCTCTACTTGACTGGCGCCACACTGTAAACAGCAGATGACAACAGGGCAGCTTACAAGGACTTTCACTGTACCCTCAGGATTTTTATTTGATATAGACAATTCCAATGAACAGCTATGTTAGACTAAAAAGCTAAATGTAATGTAGGCCGGACAGAGGGGAACATTTCACCGAATTGTAAAATCTATTGATGGCATACAGGTATAGTCATGGAATAAATGTCTCACTCATGTCAATAATAATGTTTTAAAGTCAAAACCCTCATGTGCATGCACAGCTGTGTTTTAATATATTGGATTTCTATACTATTTTTTAATTCTCAGTTAGCTTCCTGCTGTCAACACAGTTGATTGGCTAGTATGTTCCTGAATTGAGCCATGTAGCTATCAATGCGACGTTACATCACATCTGGGACTCTGGGTTCTATTGAGAGAATTCTAGTAATTGTTTCTTTTCAATAAAAAACTGATTTTTGTTCAGCCGTAGGTTATAAAAGAAAAAACCCAAAGAATGACTTAAAACCATTACATTACATTACGTAATCCCCATAAAACATAGCAACAAAATGTGATACTGGTACTCTTCGCATTTAACCATTAATGTTACATTATTAGCTGTAATTCACTATCAAACAAATATCTTTGCTTATATTTAGTCAAAATTGGCAAAAGTGAACTAAGCCTAGGTATTTACACATTTCTTTGTCAAAACGGCAAGGTGGTGTAAGACTATATAAAACTTTATTTTAAGTGGATCTAAAAAGCCCCTGTGGAAGAAATGAATCGTGTAAGAATGCAAAGCTTACTTTTCAAGTTTTGCCTCAAGGTTTCTAGGGGTTTACTTTTCTATCAATAAGCTATAAATAACTTTCAAATAATGAATGTAAAAGTGTTCCATCTAAAAAGTTATTTTAATAGGCAAAAAAACAAACGTAGCCAGGGCCTAAAAATGAGAAACTATATCAAAAGCATCTAGAAAAACAAAATGACAAGCAATCAATTTTAAGCTTAAGAAAAACATGGCCTGGGAAAACCCAAGAGTACAAAAAAGTCGAAACTTTACAATCTGAGCAAATGCTGTCCAAACCTTTAGCTCTCCCTACGTCCTCAAACTATCATTTTTGGGCTGATCCCATTAACTGTGTATTAATGAAATTGCACTAGCTGCTGGGTTGTCAATGAAAATGACCACTGACTCTACCTGCATGAACAGCTAGTTAAATTGTGTCACGTGCATCAAAAAGTCAAAAAGTTAAAATCATGAACAGAGGCTAATTTCTAGCTAGGTTAAGGTGTTAAGTTGCAGATTTTAAATTAAATAAAAATAAATAACCAGATTGACAGTTGAGGCCCCTGAAACAAAACTCAAGCCAGTTAAACTTTGTTTTTTCATACCTCCCCTGGTTTAGATCTCGGGCACCAGGTGGGAGCAATTAATGATCAGGTTGAACAAAAAAGCAGCAGAATCAGGAATCTGATAGGGGTCCAAGTGGAATAACCCTGGTGTAGGTTATTGACATAGTCAATTCTCCATCGCACATTTCTGGTGTTAGAATGTTACTTGGAATTGATTTATTGATGAACCACTGATGTTAATATTTCGTTTACGAAATAATTTCAATAACAAATGCTGGTAACTTTAATAGAGTTTTATACGTTTATCTGCCTAACAACCTAACATTACATTGACTGTTTATTATAGTTCAGGAATGTTTAAAATATTAAATAAATTAAGAGACAACGGATCCAAAAATCCTATATTGGTATGACTTTAGTCATAAACAGGTCTTCAGGGAACTCCAGCCTTTCCATTTATTGGATCCATTGCAGAGCTAAGAAACCTAATTCAGAACCATTATTATGTGAACCAAGTGGGCTAGTTTACCAGGTGTTCTAGGTCCCCATTGTGAAAGTGTGGGGAACCATACAGAAGGTTTGAGAACCACCAGCTTTCCTATCCCCTTCTAAGACCTATGGAGCAGCAGAGACCCCCTGGATTTATTGGGCCTGTTTGAAATGTGTGCTAAATAAACAAATCAAGTACATTATACCACACTACTGTGGAGGGAACATCTAACCATGGGGCCAGCCTTTAAAATACTAAAGGCATTCTTGAAGACATTTGCCCATAATTACGTTCTTTGCTAGACTTCTGATGCATGCTCCTGAGAGTGACAAGAGCTATGACTCTAGAAGGGTTTTTTGTTGCCACAGGAATGCAGGACAGCTCTGCCTGCAATCTGCTCCAATCACCAACCATAAGATTGGCGTCATGGGAGAAAAGAGTGACAGTTATTATACGGGTTTGAACTATGGTTTCTAAACAGTGCGGTATAGGACGTAGTTCCTGTGAGAGTTGAGTTTCGCATCAAAGGAACACTGTCAAGCCTGCCCAACCAAATTCAAGAGTCAACTTATATTGGATATACTTAATTAACATCAGAATGTTTAAGCTGTGCAATACTAGCTGTATATAACACTACGTATGGCCTTAAAAATTATTCATATTATACAGTATCCTATTCTGTCAACTCAATAATGAAAATAAAAATGATTGATGACCTACATAAAATTAGCAATGGATAATAGAAAATAGCTAAAAGCCCTATTATTTTTAGGGTACTAATATATATATATATATTAGTACCCTAAAAATATATATACTAAGTCTAAAACCAGGGAAATAGTAGTAAACCAGCCTGGTAAAGGACACAAGCGCATCTTGTCCCAATGCACAGTGAGGAAAATGGTTCAGGAGGCAAATAAGAATCCTAGAGTCAGAGATGGAGAGCTACAGAACATAAGAGGGTCACAAAGTGGCCACATCAACAATCAGACACAACCTCAATGCCTAAAGTATATCTGGAACTGGTGCCAGAAACAACAGGAGGAGTGGGATTGGGGTCAGAACAAGCATTTATGTGCAGAAACAAACCTGACACCTACTGCAATATGGTGGTGGATGTTTGATGTAATGGGGCTGATCTTCATTGATTCTACCAGGTCATTTTACCCTAAAACCTGGTTGCATCTGCCAAGAAGCTGAAACTTGGCGTAAATTTAATCTTACAGGAAGACAATTACAGTTAAAGCCAAATACCACAAAATGTTAATAGTTAAAAAGCTATTTCTGAAAGCATATTCAATGCCTCTACACGAGTGAACGCTGTCCTTGTTTTAATGAGTGACATTTTTTGTCGAGTCTGGTCGAAACGTTACACTTGAACAATGAGCTGTACAAGAGCGCCTTAAATCAAGATTTTATAGGCTCCCGAGTGACAGTCAGCTCGCCATTGCAGCCAGGAGTTTAAACTTGGGTTACGACACACTGAAATCCCAGAGACGGTACAAATTGGCCCAGTGTTGTGCGGGTTAGATGGGTGGAATGTCAGACAGTACTGTCTCTATACTGTAATTGATTTACAAGGTTAATGGCTGAGGTGGAACCGGTAAAAAGAACCCATACTAACATGTTTTGAAGCATTTGGCAACTCCAACCAAGTTGCTAGTAAACTCACCAGACGGCCACTCTTTCCACAGAGGCTGGCGTACTTGAGCCAGGTCCTCATGTCCTCGTGGGGGTTGATGACCAGCGAGCGAACCATCAGGATCCTCTGCCAGTCCTCCACAATCCGCTGGCAACCCTGGTGTGAATAATATAATCAGATGCATTTGGTAAAGCCCTGAACTTCAACAGTTGTCACAAGTTGTTTACAGGTTACAGGTTGCAGGTTAGGTAACAGGACAAAACTGAGGAGCAGTTGATTTTGCAATAGCGTTGCAAAATCTTGAATTGTCTAAGACAATGTCTGGAGCTATTTGAACGGGTATGGATGCTGGGGGGGTACTCACTAGCAGGTCCCTTGTCAACCTGACAGGACATCTACTTAATAGAAACTAAATGCTAATATATGAACCTTTGGGGTTTGTGTATAAACAGGAGAGATTGTGTGTCTGTGTGGTGTGTTATTTTCTCTCATTCACACTGTATGCACATTGCTACAACACTGTAAATGGCTAATAAGACACTTAATGGAGTGCAGGACTTCTTACCCCCTATAACTCTCACCACACCTACTTTCTTGCGTCAACATGGTGTTCCATCTTAACTTGTAGCAACCTGACCACAGTCTAAGAATCCAAATTTGCAGTTTGGATGGTAAGGGAGCTAACTACACAAAAAACTAAACATTTATTTTGGATTCTGCCAATTTACTAAAAATACCTGTTTGTATAGTGCCAGTGTTGACCTATTTTCTCTACAGAATGATGGTTTCGGTGCTTATTTAATTCAATATTTTAAAATACTAAATATTATTTAACCCTGAAGTAACCAATTCAATAATCCTAACCTTCAAGGCTCTGAGATAACTTGTACAGTATCTTCTAGGAGTTAAGACTGGTGAACAGAATTAATGGTCCTCTGGACTGTGTATCTCTATCTAGAATTACATCCCATCATAAATGATGCTACTCCTACAGTCATTATCAATCCTGACCATAGTGACTTTACCCATGAATACATGTCAAGGTCCATATATCCCTGCACACTGATGAGGTAATAGTATTACTCTGTACAGTCAAACCATGTCAAGGACCATATATCCCTGCACAATGATATAGTATTAGTATTATTCTGTACAGTTAAACCATGTCAAGGACCATATATATCCCTGCACAATGATATAGTATTAGTATTACTCAGCACTGTTAAACCATGTCAAGGACCATATATCCCTGCACAATGATATAGTATTAGTATTATTCTGTACAGTTAAACCATGTCAAGGACCATATATCCCTGCACACTGATGAGGTATTAATATTACTCTGTACTGTTGTAAAACCCTCTGAAGGTATTTCATTAAAAGGCACGTAGCTATTGCATTTAGCACTGCATACATATTGCTTTTTGTTCCCTGAACTCCAACTTCTCAATTTCATTTGATGTCATTTACCAACCTCACTAGGTTCAATCAAAGAGAACACAGCGAGAATAAACAGCGAGCTTGGCTGTCCAGATGGGTTAGCAGGGGGTAGGGAACATCAAGTGAACAGGGAACACATGCTATACCTGTTAAGATGCACAGAACATTATTCAGACTAAAGTGGTCTCCTATGCACCGTCATTTCTCATTTTTCAGTTAAGGGTAAGTGTGTGTGTATGATCCACTAAATGCATCTGTTATAGCCCATTTCACACACTCCCTAAAGCACCATCTCTCACATTTCTGTGTGTGTGTCTATGCGTGTACTTGCCTGGATGTGTGTGTGTTAGGTACAGTGTTAGAACCCCCGTGTGTACCTGTAGTCTTTCCCACCAGGTGTCACGGATGATGTCTCTCCTCTCTGGGACCAGCTTGTACTGAATGACCTCCTCCAGCTCCGACAGCATCTGACAGGACACCATGGCCTGGATTGCCACAGCAACAGGCAGTCACTAAACAGCACACCCTCCTCTGCTAGCATCACATCACACTTTCAGAACCTGCTCAAAAGTGCATTTGTGGACGTTTCTATTTAATATACCAGAACTACAATCGTTCAGGCATTACAAATGTCGAGGAACAGATGTAGGCTGTGTATAACCTGTGCCAAGGTTTGTGGGTTTACATTCCCACAGGGGAAAGTAATGAAATGCATACATTTGCTAAATCAATAGAATGTAAACATATTTATTTTGGTAGCCCTGCAACTCTACAAGTTTAATCTTTCATCTGTATTGGTGAACTATGATCTTGTTTACCATTTTCACAAACCTCAGTCAATAGAAATTGCCTTATTAGAGACTGAAGGCAAGACAAGTGCCAAGCAAATGTTCTCCTTTGATGAAACTTGCCATCAGTATGAGCATGAAATCTGTTGCAAACATTTAATCAGACATCATTAGTACAGGACACACTGTCAAGAAGCTCCAACAGTGGAATCTGAAAGGTTTGTTTTAGTAAACCAGAGGAACTACTAACTTGAAGGTGCTTTTGAATGACACCAGTTTGATGAATGCATCTCGATAGAAGAATGTAGAGGACCAAATTACAAATGATTGGAATGAAAGAGCTGGCCAGCATTCACAAATAATACTGACGATTTATTACTGGCGGCCGCAATGGATGCTAATCGACTAATAACCATCATTTGGTTGTATCTGCACATGTTCTTGTGAAGTGTAGAGTGATGTTCTTACCCCATATGCTCTGCTGTAACTCTCTCCAGCCATGGCTGTCAGCTCTGCGTCCAGCAGATCTCTGGCCTTGTCGATGCACTTGAAAAGCACGCACAGACACAAAGAATGGTCAGTTAGGACATGAAGAGTGTACAGTAACACATTGAATTAAGCCAAACAAAGTCAAACCTCTGTAAATGAAAAGGTGGGGGGATCCATACTATATTCCTCCTTCTCTATCGCTCCATCCACCCTAACTTAATTAAGGACAAAATGCATCCCATATACCAGCCAACTGCCAAAGCATTTACACGACTTTTGACCACCCTGTGTGCAGTTAGGGAATAGGGCGTGATTTGGGACAAACCGTAGTTGAGACTCAGTCCCTCCTACACATAACCTGTGTCAACTCCAGGCACCTCCCACCACGACAAAACTATGGGTTTGGACAGAAGTACAATTCATACAACAACCTGCCTCAATAAAGGCATGGTCGGTACACCAGTTAGCTATGGAATATAACACCCTGATTGGCCATGCCAAAACAGACAAGTTTGGATGATTAGATTATGCCAAGCAGACGGCTTGTAAACACAGGAAACCAGATTGTCAGTGGAGTGATTATGTGCCAGAACTCCTGAAAACCAATCAATCTAAGAGGCGTACAGACAGGTATCTGAGATTGGACTTTTTATCATCTTGAGTCAGCAGCTGGTCATTTTATCTGAGCGTATTGAGTCAGCAGCTGGTCATTTTATCTGAGCGTATTGAGTCAGCAGCTGGTCATTTTATCGTAGCGTACTGAGTCAGCAGCTGGTAATTTTATCTGAGCTTACTGAGTCAGCAGCTGGTCATTTTATCTGAGATATATTGTACTTCCAGTGGAAATGTTGCTAACGCATGGTAGCATCGTCTGTCTTCCCTTTTCGCGTAACAGGTAGGTCCAGTGCAAACACCAATCAACAGAACCTGGTTTATCCATCTCACTAAAGCCAGACGGTGAGGACTAGCATTGATATATGAGAGCCCAAGACACATCCCAGATGACGTGACTCTGGGTGACAAGGGCCATGAATACATTGCCGTTGTAAATGGCGGTTGGATGTCAGGGAAAGTAAGGCTTTTTTGTCTACAGAAGATGTGGTAAGAGCCCATAAATAATTTTGTCTGATTTATAACAATGCCATATGATGCCTGAAGCATACTCATGCTCTCCACCACCTAATACATGTCTCTGTAACCTCCCCAAAGACAGAAGAAAACAGTCTTAAGCGCGAGGATTATCAAGCATATCCGGAAGACAACTCCTCATCTGGTTTGCATTCAGCCTCATTCAATGACTATAAGCTCATCATCAATCAGACACTTTTCTCCTTTTTCAATGGGGGGGAAACCTATTGTCCACACCTGGAGTTCATCTGTGAATTACAGGGGAGACAGAATCGGAGGCATGCAGCTCCAAGTCAGGGTGCACATCCCGGAGGGTTAGGGTTAGAGCGTAACGGGCTGGATGGGTCTACAGGGGCCGGGGGAACAGCTGTGCACTACAGTCCGTAGTTGATCCAGACCCAATCTGACAACCCCCTGGAATATGGCCTAGACCCATCCACCTCCAGAGATCATGAGCTCATCCCAGACTGCAGCGCTCATCCCACAAGGGAGCACAAGTTATGGGGCAGACTGTGTTGATATTCTAGCTGCTTTTATTTTGCTCTACGGCAAAAGTTACCATAATTCACAATTAGGTGTAATGGAACATTTACACATCAGAGAAGCGCCCCTTTGTGAAAGAAAAAGCAGCTGGAGGTTCTATATCTTAAATGAAAAAAATTATTAAACTAATGAGGCTAGATGGCGGAAAATTAATTTATGCATGTATTTTCTTAGCAATTAATAAAGTTTCAAGAATCTTAGCAACCTTTTCACATGTGTGTGAAAGGGGCAGTAAAGCAACATTTAGGAAAAGAATAAACCTAGAGAAAATCTATTTAACACCTGGGTTGTCTGGGGTTAGTGTATGTCAGGTTTTTGTTCTTTATAACTCCTACCTAAAACAATATCTCAATTAAATTAAATGTGTTTTAGGTAGCTTAACCTAATTGGGTCCAGGGTCCCTTGCATCCAGCCAATAAACAATTGAGAAAACCCTGGATGTGTCACCTGCTGAGCCAATGAGAATAGGTCCTGGTGAAGAGCCAGCACAGCCCGGTAGAAGGCCCCATCGTGAGTGTCCCTGGGGATCATACAGGTGTACTCCTCCATGCTGTCCCAGTGGCCTTCACACACCAACACACCAACACAGGTTTTGGAGAGGCATTGGAAATAGGACTTAAGCAGTGTGCATTGAACTACGATATGCCATAGTAGCCGAATGTTTTGTTAACATTTACGACACTCAAGAAAAATAAATAAGACTAAACCAGTCCTAATATCTGCCAGACATGGAATGAGTCATAGAAAAACAGGGGGCAGACTTATTATTCTATTATGTTGGTAGCAGCTAAAGACTGTAGTGGGTGTTTGGTTTTGTGTGGGGTACACGGGGGTCAGAAGTTATGTAGTACGTGTGGTCTTGGTACCATAACATGCGGTAACATACTGAAGGCTGGCAAGAGCAGGGGGAGTGTTTATCACCACCATGGCACATTATGATACATATATGTATGGGTGGAGGCCATTCACATTATGATACATATACAGTGGGGCAAAAAAGTATTTAGTCAGCCACCAATTGTGCAAATTCTCCCACTGAAAAAGATGAGAGAGGCCTGTCATTTTCATCACAGGTACACTTCAACTATGACAGACAAAATGAGAAAACAAAATCCAGAAAATCACATTGTAGGATTTTTTATGAATTTATTTGCAAATTATGGTGGAAAATAAGTATTCGGTCACCTACAAACAAGCAAGATTTCTGGCTCTCACAGACCTGTAACTTCTCCTTTAAGAGGCTCCTCGGTCCCCCACTCGTTACCTGTATTAATGGCACCTGTTTGAACTTGTTATCAGTATAAAAGACACCTGTCCACAACCTCAAACAGTCACACTCCAAACTCCACTATGGCCAAGGCCAAAGAGCTGTCAAAGGTGACCAGAAACAAAATTGTAGACCTTCACCACACTGGGAAGACTGAATCTGCAATAGGTAAGCAGCTTGGTGTGAAGAAATCAACTGTGGGAGCAATTATTAGGAAATGGAAGACATACAAGACCACTGATAATCTCCCTCGATCTGGGGCTCCACGCAAGATCTCACCCCGTGGGGTCAAAATGATCACAAGAACGGTGAGCAAAAATCCCAGAATCACACGGGGGGACCTAGTGAATGACCTGCAGAGAGCTGGGACCAAAGTAACAAAGCCTACCATCAGTAACACACTACGCCGCCAGGGACTCAAATCCTGCAGACGTGTCCCCCTGCTGAAGCCAGTACATGTCCAGGCCCGTCTGAAGTTCGCTAGAGAGCATTTGGATGATCCAGAAGAAGATTGGGAGAATGTCATATGGTCAGATGAAACCAAAATAGAACTGGTAAAAACTCAACTCGTCGTGTTTGGTGGACAAAGAATGCTGAGTTGCATCCGAAGAACACCATACCTACTGTGAAGCATGGGGGTGGAAACATCATGCTTTGGGGCTGTTTTTCTGCAAAGGGACCAGGACGACTGATCCGTGTAAAGGACAGAATGAATGGGGCCATGTATCGTGAGATTTTGAGTGAAAACCTCCTTCCATCAGCTAGGGCATTGAAGATGAAACGTGTCTGGGTCTTTCCGCATGACAATGATCCCAAACACACCGCTCGGGCAACGAAGGAGTGGCTTCGTAAGAAGCATTTCAGGGTCCTGGAGTGGCCTAGCCAGTCTCCAGATCTTAACCCCAAAGAAAATCTTTGGAGGGAGTTGAAAGTCCGTGTTGCCCAGCAACAGCCCCAAAACATCACTGCTCTAGAGGAGATCTGCATGGAGGAATGGCCCAAAATACCAGCAACAGTGTGTGACAACCTTGTAAAGACTTACAGGAAACGTTTGACCTCTGTCATTGCCAACAAAGGGTATAACAAAGTATTGAGAAACTTTTGTTATTGACCAAATACTTATTTTCCACTATAATTTGCAATTAAATTAATTAAAAATCCTACAATGTGATTTTCTGGATTGTTTTTCCTAATTTTGTCTGTCATAGTTGAAGTGTACATATGATGAAAATTACAAGCCTCTCATCTTTTTTAGTGGGAGAACTTGCACAATTGGTGGCTGACTAAATACTTTTTTGTCCCACTGTATGTATGCCACTCATAATGTGAATGGCCTCCACCCATACATATATGTATCATAATGTGAATGGCATCCACCCATACATATATGTATCATAATGTGAATGGCCTCCACCCATACATATATGTATCATAATGTGAATGGCCTCCACCCATACATATATGTATCATAATGTGAATGGCCTCCACCCATACATATATGTATCATAATGTGAATGGC